>PVKC010046389.1:0-11260 GCA_004027635.1 Crocidura indochinensis
GAAGAGGAGGAGGAGGAAGAAGAAAGAGGAAGAGGAAGAAGAAGGAGGAGGAGGAGGAAGAAGAAGAGGAGGAGAGGAGGAAGAGGATTTGAAGGTAGGTATGCCTGATCCCTACCCCTCTCCACAGTACTGCAGGCTCCTTCATACAGTGAAAAGTGCCCTGAACAGAGGTGACCTGCCTTGCCAAGGACAGCTTGGCTACTCTAGGTTCTGAGTGGAGAAAGGAAAAGAGAAAGAAGCAGAATGAAAAGGGCCCAGAGTCCTGAGCCCTGAGCCCAAGTTACTTGGCTTCCTGGTTACTCTGGTTTTATCCTCCCCCACTGCCTGTGACCCACATCTTCTCTTTGCCTTTGCAATTCTGAAAGCACCCAGCACAAACTACAGTGAGGTGGCCAGCTCACTCACCCCAAATAAACCTTCCCGGGCCACTTGGTCAAAGCTGCTGGGCTCAGTCCATCTCATACCAGGCTGGGGCAAACAACAACAGGCTTTCTCTGCCCTCCATGGCTGCACACTCCCCCTCTTTCCCAGCTGCTTGCAAAGCTAAGGGTTTCAACTTCCCTGGAGGAGTTTGGTTACCTTCATTAGAATGGGCCCCAGGAGCTATCTGGAGCTGACCACTCAGTGCAGATTCCGTCATAACAGGAATAAAAGAAGATAATGGAGTTGCTTTCCCAGGCACTGAGGGAGAGGGGCACATGGAAGAGGGGTGGTGTGTAGGGGTGCAGGGCCAGTAAAGTGGCTCTCAGGCTCTAATCCCCTCACTGACCCTCAGTCCTTAGTAGACCCAGAAGGAGCCTCTGTCCAGGAGAGTGACAACCATGTTGGACATCCACCTCCCCCCCAATTCTATCTGAACAGCTTTGCAAGGAGAATTCAGTCAGTGGGAAAAAGGTTGTTGGAGGATGGATGAAGAAACAGCTTTCTGAATCCTAGAATGTTCTAGATTGGAGTAGTAGAAGATGTCCTGGCCTAATTCTTGCCCAGGGCAGGAACCCACACTGGGAAACACTCTTCTAGACCCAGATGCAGAGAGGTTACAAGTTGTTTTCAGGGGGCAGAAGCAATAGCACAGCAGATAGGGTGTTTACTTTGCATGGGGCTGATTGGGGGTTCAATCCCTGGCATCCCATGTGGTACTCGGAGCACCAGCAGGAGTAATTCCTGAGTGAAGAGCTAGAAGTAGCCCCTGAGCATTGCCAAAACAAAGAAACAAAAGCAAACAAGTGGCTTTGTGTTCCAGTGCACAATGGTAGAGCTGACCACCCAGGATGGGTTCTCTAGAGGAGAAGTGAGATGCAACGTTGGGGGGCTGGTGGTCTGGTGGTGCCCTGGTCTCCATGGACTCTGCCTGCTGGTTTCTGTCCTAACCCTGAGGGTGTGAGGGAGGGTGGAAAGGGGTTTTCCTCGAATCCCAGAACTACCTAGCAGACGTGTGGTTGGCTGGCTGGATATGGAACAAGGGAGTTCCCAAGTTTGTGTGTCTGGGCCTTTGTTAGCATACAATGTCCACTTGCAAAGAGGCAGGGTTGCAACAAACATTCCCACCACATGCACTGAGCCCTCTCCTCCCTTTACAGGAGAGTCATCCTGTGAAGGATGAAAAATTCCCTGCATCCCCTGAGCAGGGAAAGCTCAGCTGCTGCAAATATGGACCAGGTCCCATATTTTATCTAGAAGTGCAGCCAGGAGTGTCCTTAAGTGAGACTGTAAATGAAAGCAGCTTCTTCATGTGAGAGAAGGACAGAGTGGTGTGTGTGTGTGTGTGTGTGTGTGTGTGTGTGTGTGTGCGCGCGCGCGCGTGTGTGTGTGTGTGACCTAAGCAAAGGCCTGTTGAATGGTGGGTTGTGCATTCCACAATCCCCAAAGAGGAAGAGGGATCCCCATGCCCCCAATCCGGGTAGGAAAAGAGACACAGGGCCAGCCGGAGAGATAGCACAGCGGTAGAGTGTTTGCCTTGCATGCAGCCTAACATCGGTTCGAATCCCAGCATCCCATATGGTCTGAGACTGCCAGGAGAGATTTCTGAGTGCAGAACCAGGATTAACTGAGCACTGCTGGGTGTGACCCCCCCCCAAAAAAAAGAGACACAGACATAAGTCCAGCAGCAATTCCGACGCAGGAAATAATCCATACACAGTTGGGTAGGTATAGCAGACCAGAAACTAACACAGTAAGTTGTTCACTCACAAGCCATTCACTCACCACATGGAACCAGGAGCCCAGATGGCAGTTCCTCCTCCAGGCTTCCTGAGTAGCCATTATTCAGATAGATGAAGCCCATTCCCAAGGGGAGGGGAAAAAGCCAGATGAGGAGGCAATGGGGAAACATCTTTTTAACAAGAAAACCAAAGGAACCAATTGAGAAACATCTAATTAGAAGGCAATATGAGGGCAAATTCAAAGGCCTCTACCAACAGAGGCCCCAGGGCTTTAGGGACCCCTAGGGAGTGAGTACGGTAGGGATTCCAGAACTACAAAGCTGGCTCAAGAGACAGCAAGTACCTAGTATGTACAAGGGCCTGAGTTTAATCCCTGGCATGTATTTCCACCTGCACCAGTGGGGAAGACTCTGATGGGAGGGAGTGAGGGAGGGGAGAAGAGAAATTTGAAATCAGAACTTCAGTAAGGTCAGGTAAGGATGAAGGTCCCAGGTCACCCTATATCTGAGTCAGTGAATAGGGTCCAGAGAACTGCCTTTCCCTGAAACACTAGCTGATTTGCAGGAACCTTAGGTCTCCCCCACTCCTTCCTGGAGGCTGCAGTCACAGAGGCAGGGCTCAGACCACACTGTGGACTCTCATCCACCTGGGTGTCCTCCAGGGGCCTTAGTCTCTCTCCTTAGGGCCTCTGGCCTCTGAGCTATGAAGATTCTGAGGCCAACCTTTATTTGGCTTTGGAGCTCTGCTTTCAATGGGTGACAACTATTACTGCCAACCTTCTCAGTACCCTGGGCAAAGAATACAGAACCCAGAAAGGAATCCTCATATCCTAAAAGGATGGACCCCTATCCTCTGCCCTGTGGAGGCACAGAACAGAGGCTGGCTGAACGTTCTCATTGGTTTTTACCCTAGTGTTGAGATAAAACCACCAGCTGTGGACCACACTGAACAAAAGAAGAATGAGGTTCATGGCAATGTTTGGCCACTAGGAACTCAGGGCACCTCTGGGAGGGGGACAGGCAGGGGGTAGGCAGTGCCAGTGCTGAGGATGAAACTTGCACCTGTTAGGCATGTGCTCCTCATCTCTGGTTATCTCCCCAGATTTTTTTGTTTGTTTGTTTTTGGGTCACACCCAGCAGTGCTCAGGGGTTACTCCTGGCTCCATGCTCAGAAATTGCTCCTGGCAGGCACGGGGGACCATATGGGGCACTGGGATTCGAACCAATGACCTTTTGCATGAAAGGCATACGCCTTACCTCCATGCTATCTCCCGGGCCCCTCTCCCCAGATATTAAAGCTCTGAATCCAAAACCCCTTCCCTTCAGGGCTGGCCATGGAGACCTCATACCAACCCAAAGCTGGGAAGCCCCAGCATGGCCTTGGGGTTGTGATGTCTGAGCTCCCCAATTCTCAGACAGGGCAACCACTCAGGCCTGTGCTGGGCGATACTTGGCTTCCACAGGCACCTTTTGTCCATCCCAGAGTGTGCCTTGAGGCACCCTAAGGAGCCCCCACTCCAGGAGAGTGCCCTGAGGTGAGGAGCTCAGAGAGAAACAGCAGCAGGTAGGTGGCAGGCACAGCTCCTGGCAGAGTCTGTCCTGTCTATCACAGCACAGAAATGTAGAGACAGAAAATGGCAGGTTTCGTCACCCGTGAAGGCACCAGAAACTGCTAGAAACATCACTAGCTGCCAGAGGGAAGAGATATGTGGCAAAGGCCACAGAGGGACCCCTCTGCACTTTTCAGCTCTCCTGGCTCTTGGTGGGGGGAGGCTGGGGCCAAGGCTAATAGTAGAACACTTGTATGTATGAGGGCCCCATGTTTCATCTGCAGCACCACAAAAAACAAACAAACAAATACCCAAAAATTAATTTGACAGGTCTCTCTTGAATTAAAATGATATGCTCTCCATTCTTGAACCTTCTACAACAGATGGTTGAGCTTTCATGAGGTTTCTAAACTGGGTGACTGATGTGTAACCCACTAAGCCCATCCCAACTCAGGCTGACACAGAGTGGGGGGGGGGTTCCTCCCACACCACTGACCAGACTCTCCCAATCCTGGATGGCTTCTCTCTGGAAGATTATAGCTTACTGGACTCCAAGAAGGTTCCCTCCCTGTACCTGGGTACCCAGGCAATCCTAAAGGCTGTATTTGGGTTCAAGTGAAAGGGCAGCCCCACATATCTGGTCCTACCCTGTGCTGGGTAAGAAGTTTTTTCAGAGGTCAGCCTCTCCCTGCCACCCCAGCAGGAAATATTGATGGGAACTGGCCAGAAGCCAGGATGCTGAACAGGTCAGGGCTCAGAGTAACCATGTGAGATCTCTGCAGCAAGGACTGAAGTCTGGGTACTGACTGTATTTGGAGATGCCAAGTTAATTGATATGAGGGATAGAAAGGGGCTTCCAACAGGTAGTGACATTTGGGAACACTGGAGTCAAGCCTTGGACATGTATTAGAATGGCAGGGATGTTTTTGCAGAAGAATGGCATGGCCCCCACCTGGATGCCAATCCAAAACCAAGGTTGAGAATTAGATCAGGTGGTTTCTGAGAAGAAGCATATGTCTTAAGGTCTCTCTCTCTCTCTCTCTCTCTCTCTCTCTCTCATTTTTTAAATTATTATTTTATTTTTTGGTTTTTGGGTCACATCTGGCGGTGCTCAGGGGTTGCTCCTGGCTGTCTGCTCAGAAATAGCTCCTGGCGGGCCTGGGAGATAGCATGGAGGTAACGCATTTGCCTTTCATGCAAAAGGTCATCGGTTCGAATCCTGGTACCCCATATGGTCCCCCGTGCCTGCCAGGAGCAATTTCTGAGCATGGAGCCAGGAGTAACCCCTGAGCACTGCCGGGTATGACCCAAAAGCAAACGAAAAAAAAAAAGAAGAAAAAAAAGAAAGAAATAGCTTCTGGCAGGCACGGGGGGGACCATATGGAACACCAGGATTCGAACCAACCACCTTAGGTCTTGGATCGACTGCTTGCAAGGCAAATGCCGTTGTGCTATCTCTCGGGCCCATTTTTTAAAAATTTTTGGGGGTGTCACACCCAGCAGCCCTCAGAAGTTACTCCTGGCTCTATGCTCAGAAATCGCCCCCAGCAGACTTGGGGAACCATATGGAATGCTGGGATTTGAACCACCGTCCTTCTGCATGTAAGGCAAACACCTTACTGCTGTGCTATCTCTCCGGCCTCTCTCTCTCATTTCCCCACAATTATCTATCTGTGTCCCAAATGCACTGAACTAATTAACAAGGATGCTAGCAAGTGGGCAGAGCTGCTTCAACAAATGAGAGTCAAAGATTTAGAACAGCAGGAAAGGTGCTTGCCTTGAATGCAGAGGTCTGGGGATCAACCCCTGTACTCTGTATGATCTGATGGGCTCTACCAGGAGTGACCCCTGAGCATGGAACCAGGAAAATAAGCCCTGAACACTGCTGGACCAAAGCCAAACCAAAAAAAAAAAAAATAGTAATAAGCTAGAAAGATAAAAGTATGTTCAGTCAACAAGAGAAAGAATGCTGAAATCAGATGGCTAAGTAAGATTCAAGAGTAGGTTAATGTCTTACAGGGTCAGAAAACCAAATCATTTATTTACCTTCTGCTTTAAGTAAGAGAAATAAAATTGGACACAGATGACCTTTCTCAACAGTATGTTCTAAAGATACAGGAGACAGGGGTCTGTCTGTCCAGGAAGTGGGTGCTCACTGCCTCCAGGGGTGGGGTGACCAGGGACAGAAGGTAGAAGCAGACAATCCAGAGTAGACCAGGGAAGGGGACAAACAGAAAAGCCTTCAGTATTGACTCGGCATTGTGCCCAGACGCTTTTGGTTTCATTAGACTTCCATTACTTCCCAGAGAAACCATAGATATTTTATTTTTATAAAAACCCTGAGGCTTGGGGCTGGAGGTAGAGCATCTGTCTTGCATGCAGAAGGTCCGTGGTTCAAATCCCGGCATCCCATATGGTTCCCCAAGCCTGCCAGGAGCGATTTCTGAGTGTAGAGCCAGGAATGACCCCTGAGCACTGCCGGGTGTGACCCAAAAACCAAAAAAAGACAAACCAAAACAAGCAAGCAAACAAACAAACGATGAGACTTGGTGGTTCTGAGCAAATTACCTCAGAAGATGGAAGATGGAGGTGTTGAAACACAGAAGGAAAATCTTATTACTGGGGCAGATGCCAGGGATGTAGCTCATCAATAGGGCATTTGCCTATCGATCCCTAGTACTGCAAAAGGGAAAAAAGATCAGCTTTTGGGCCCAGTAGTGCAACCAGCCCCAGGGATTAGAGAGATAGAAAAGGAGTAAAAGCACATACTTTACATATCTAGACAGTCAACTCTGGTTCAATTACCAATACCATACATAATCCCCTAAATCTGTTCTGGGTGATTCTTAAGCACAGAGTCAGGAGTGAGCCCTGAACACTACCCAGTATGAAATGAAACAATAGCACCAAACCAACACACAAGCCCCTTTCCACTAGCAAATGCCTGCTGCTAGGGGTTGTTTCTTAGCCAAGTGCTTTCTTCAGCAGGGCATCCCAGGGAATGGGCTTCTGCTCTGATTGAACACTGCAAGCAGATGAGATCTAATTTTACTGACTGTAGACCCAAGTTCTTTTTTTGTTGTTGTTGTTGTTGTTTTGTTTTTGGACCACACCAAGCAGTGCTCGGGGGTTACTCCTGGCTCTATGCTCAGAAATCACTCCTGACAGGCTTGGGGGACCATAAGGGAGGCCGGAGATCAAACCCGGGTCCATCCTGGGTCTGCTGCATGCAAGGCAAACACCCTACTGGCCCCATGGAGTCAAGTTCTAATGTATTGACCTGTGTGGCACCTTACATGGGTGAGGCTCTGGTCTGATCCCTCATTACAAACAAACTATAAGGTGTCTAAGAAGAATGCCCAAAGGACACGAGTGTATGCCAGGATGGCCAAGGAAGAGGGAGGGAGAAAGCAACCATCTTCCACTGCATAAGTGGAAAGATTAAACAAGTACCCCTCCCACCCCAAATACCTTCATTTCTGGCCATGCCAGAACAAGCACAAGACGGCTACCCAGTGTAGTAGAATCACAGCACTGTTTGTTTTAGAATGAAAATTTTTATTTCATTTTATTTTTAGAATGAAATGTGTTATTGACACACATGGCTTTATAAATGCTTGCTCTGAAGTGGAAGAAATTAAACAAAGGTAGATTTGTGCTTTAGCACCCTAACTCAGTTCTAGTAAGAGGTACAGGACAGATGTTTTAAACCTGATCTGGCAACCCAAGATTTGGCAATGCTTCTCCTGGACAGAAGCAGAAAGGCCAGCTGGGCCTCAGCTGAAGCCTGGATTCCAGCAATGCTCTCAGATTTTATGATGGGAGGATCCTACTTGGTATCACATCACAGGGAGCTCATAGTTGCTGTGAAACTAAGTAGGAGTCAGGAGGGCAAAGAGGGACTTAAGGAGAAAAGGGAAAACAGAATCTCTCTCTTTCTCTCATTACATATGTCAGGTATCAGATGCATATCTGAATCAACTTAACAGGTCAAATATGAATTAAAAGAAGAAACATCCCCCATCTTGGGGTGGGAGAGGTTTTTTTTTTGTTTGTTTGTTTGTTTGCTTGTTTTTTTGGCCACACCCAGTGATGCTCAGGGGTTACTCCTGGCTATGTGCTAGAAATCGCTACAGGCTTGGGGGAGCATACGGGACGCTGGGGGATAGAATGGCAATCCATACTAGGCTAGTACACGCAAGGTAGACGGGTGGGAAAAAAAATTTTTTTTTTTTTTGGTTTTTGGGCCACACCCGATGACGCTCAGGGGTTACTCCTGGCTATTCGCTCAGAAGTCGCTCCTGGCAGGCACGGGGGACCATATAGGGAACCGGGGGATCGAACCGCGGTCAGTCCTAGGTTAGCGCAGGCACCTTATCTCCAGCGCCACTGCCCGGGCCCCGGGAAAAGTTTCTGAGTATCTCACCAAGACCACAACAGGAAAGACTGAATAATTGGCAACCATTTGATAAAGTGTTCTGTCATAAAGTTAAAAATAAATGACAGGGTCCTGGAGATAGTGCATCGGGTAAGGTACTTGTCTAGCATGGGGTTGACCTGAGATCAAACTCCAGTATCACACATGGTCCTCCAAGAATCTTCAGGAGTGATCCCTGAATGTAGAGTCAGGAGTAGACCCTGAACACTGATGGGTATGGCCCCCAAAACAAAACAAAAGACAACAGTGCACATGCCTGTATGTCCTCTTGAGATGTGCATTTTCATAGCCTTACCTTGCTAGCATCTGCCTAAAATAGGTAAATTCTTACTTTAGGGTGTATTTCCATACCCTCTTTTTTTTTTAAAGTAAAAACAGGTTTTAGTCTAAGGTACTGAGAAAGGGAAGGGAAAGGATAAGAAAGGGAGAGTAAGGTGCTGAAGAAGAGCCTCATTACATATCCCATAATTTAAGTATGAAAATAGGGAAGTGCACATCTCAAGAAGGGGGATGAAGATGACATGTGTTTGGGTACCATGTGCATAAGCCAGAAAACACACACATGTGCAGCACCAACACATGGGCCCAGGGAATACATGTGTGCCTCCTTGTATTTTTCTTACTTGAACTTATTTCCACATACCCTTTCTTGGGTATACTTGGCTTTTCCCCTCTGGAGAATCCCATGTTTTCTCTGGACCATATAATCTTCTCTTTCTCTTTCTTCATATCTTTCTAAGAAAATTTCTCTTGATAGAACTATTTTGCTCCATATATACAAGTTAAAAATAAATGACAAAGGTCAAAGAAACAATATGGCAAGTAAAGCACTTGAATTGCACATGGATTGATCCCTGATACCATGTCCAGTTTCTGAGCCCCACTAGAAGTATTCCTAAATCTAAGACACAATATTCCTAAGAATAGCCAGGCAGGGGCCAGAACAATAGCACAGTGAGAGGGCATTTGTCTTGCTCATGAATGACCTGGACGGACCCAGGTTCAGTTCCCAACATCCCATATGGTCCCCTAAGCCTGCCAGGTGCGATTTCTGAGCGCAGTCCAGAAGTAAGCCCTGAGTGCTGCTGGGTGTGTCCCACAAAAAGAAAAGATAGCCAGGCATGGCACAAAAAAGCAAATACAATAAAATACACTAAATTGTAAAACAAAACATATACAAAGTATGTCAAAAATGGTCATTTCTAGTTTTTATAAATCAATGAAGATGAACAGATACATAGAAACTAGTGTGAATAATGCATAAATAAAGAGCTTCCTAATGACAAATCCACATACTTTAAGAATCTAAGCATATTATAGTTCAGAGAACAATTTTTTGGGGGGCGTGTCACACCCGGTAGCGCTCAGGGGTTACTCATGGCTCAGAAATTGCTCCTGGCAGGCTTGGGGGACCATATGGGATGCTGGGATTCAAACCACGGTCCTTGCATGCAAGGCAAATGCCCTACCTCCTTGCTATCTCTCTGGCCCCCAGAGAGCAATCTTCAGGGTAGTCTCTGAACTGTGAAAGATTTGTGGAGCGCGTCATTACCAATTTCAGGATAGCTGGGTTCTCGCTCTTCACAGGCACCAATCTCTGGGATTTGCCTCCCTTTGATTAAACAGTTTTCTCCTACTTTTCTCACTTTGTCTATGAGGAGATGTCTGTTGACCGCACAGTGCCGCAGCCCTCAGCTCCCAGGGAGTACAGCAGTCAACAGCAAAGGGGGTGAGCAAACAGACTCAGTTCCGGGGAGATTTGATTTACAAAAACAACTTGCTAGATTTGGCCCAGAGGGACTGTCAGCCTCTGCTTACCCTAGCAGTGGTTGTTGCTGTGGGGAATGATTTGGCTGGCTACCAGAATGACTACTATGTGGCTTTATTTTAATCCCCTAAATTAGAGGGTATTGAAGCTGGATTGAGAAAACAGTGAATAGGGCACTTGCCTCACTTGTGATTAATCAGGTTCAATCCTCAGCATCTTATATGGTACCTTAAGCCCCACTAGGAGTAATTACTGAGTACATTGCCAAGAGTAACTCCTGTGCATCAATGGGATATGCCCCACAAAACCAACTAGAGTATATTCTTGTTAATCCCCTATTTTGTTTATCCAAATTAGGTTCAGGGAAAAAAAGGGAGAGAGAGAGAAAAGAGAAACAAAAGAAAAAAGAGAGAGAATGAATGAAAGAATGAAATAAAGACAGAAAGAAAAGAAAGAAGGAAGGAAGAAAGGAAGGAAGGAAGGAAAACGAAAGGAGGGAAGAAGGGAAGGAAGAAGTAAAGAAACTGGAGAAGTGCTATTGTTCTTGTAATGAAAATTACACTTAGGGTCCCGGGAGGTAAGGCGTTTGCCTTTCATGCAAAAGGTCATCGGTTCGAATCCCGGTGCCCCATATGGTCCCCCGGGCCTGCCAGGAGCAATTTCTGAGCATAGAGCCAGGAGTAACCCCTGAGCACTGCTGGGTGTGACCTAAAAAAAAAAAAAAAAGAAAGAAAGAAAATTACACTTAGAAGTATGCAGAATAATAATAGGGCTACATTGTAAAGCAAATTAAGAGATTGGAATATGACCTATAAATTCTCAGTTCATGTACTCCATAGGTACTTAATAACAATTGAAACCAATTTTACCAAAGCCCAATTGACATAAACAAGAGTTAAGTTTTTATAGCTTACATTTTTAGATCACAAAAACAGTAACAAATTTCCAAACACTGAAAATACATAAGTCTTAAATAATGCCGTGTGTGACTTTAGTCCTTTTTTTAGCCCTTTTCTTTATTCCAACTCGGGCATCAGGGTAGCTAGAGTCCAGCCAGTATCTCGAGGACACAATGTGGGGTGCACTTGCACCCTATACCCACTCAGAGACACATGGGGCACACCATGAATATGACATCAGCCCTGGGGGGGGGGGAGATGCAAGCACATCATGCAGCTGGGTTCCTCTGCTGCTCTCTCATCAATGCCACACAAAGCTGAATGAAATATCATGCCAGAACCTGTTGTATGTGAATGAACTATTAGGATTTGGCAAGACTGACAGGGTTGTTTTGCCGAGATAAACAGGAACAATAAAAAGCTGTTCAAAACTGAGGACGTGAC
>PVKC010046390.1:0-11245 GCA_004027635.1 Crocidura indochinensis
TCTTTCTTTCTTTCTTTCTTTCTTTCTTTCTTTCTTTCTTTCTTTCTTTCTTTCTTTCTTTCTTTCTTTCTTTCTTTCTTTCTTTCTTTCTTTCTTTCTTTCTTTCTTTCTTTCTTTCTTTCTCTCCTTTCTTCTTTTACTTTTTTCTCTCTCCCTCACTCCTCCTTCCTTCCTTTCAGCTTTTTCTTAGAGCTTTGATGTCTGATAAGCCTTCCTTCCTTCCTTCCTTCTTCCCTTCCTCCCTCCCTTCCTCCCTTCTTCCCTTCTCTTCCCTTGTAAATTCCCCCATCTGTTCCCTACATTTTCAGTGTTGTTATGGTAACCAGGGTTTGTACACACACCCCTTGTAATTCTTGCAATTTTACCTGCAGTGCTTCTAAGGGTCTTCTTCTTTACATCTGGTTATGGTACTTGCACACCAGCTTCGATGCTTGTTGAGGTTCATGGTCCTTTACTTGTGACACTTGTATACATGCTCTCCAGGGGTCACTTTTTCTGCTTGTGACTGTTTGTTTTTTGTACTACACCAGCAGTGCTTGAGGGTTACTCCTGGCTCTCCATTCAAGAATTACTCATGGTTGGGGGGCCAAAAAAAAAAAATAGCGCAGCAGTAGGCGCTCTGCCTTGCAAGCGGCCAACCCAGGACCAATGATGGTTCGAATCCTGGCATCCCATATGGTCCCCCAAGCCTGCCAGGAGCGATTTCAAGCAGAGAGCCAGGAGTAACCCCTGTACACCGCCGGATGTGACCCAAAAAACAAAAACAAAAAAACAAACAAAAAAAAGGAATTACTCATGGTGGACTTGGGGGACCATATGGGATGCTGGGGATTGATTGAGTTGGCTTGTGCAAGGCAAATGACCTACATGCCCCCACCCTGTTTATCACTCTTGCTCAGTTATCTACTTTCGTCCTAGCTCAGCAGATAGTTTGCTTTTAAGTACGTTCGTGGTATTGTATGGCAGCTATAATTCAATAAAGTGTAGGAAACAAGCAGTGAATATTTATTACCTATAAAGATGTTTAGTGATTAAATTAGATCTGAGCCAAGACTGACTCTTGAAAACTCCCTTGTCTCTTTCTTGGAGAAGATATTTATGATAGGAGCAGCATAAAAAATACAAGCGACTGGCAATGTGTCCCAGGGCTAAGAGTACCTGTCTTCAATGTGTATCACTTGGCTTTGATCCCTGGCACCTCAGACAATAAGACAAAGAATATAAGTGATCAAGTCCAGTTATGCTTCCGAGATAGTTAAGAAACATCAGTCTTTTTTTCTGCTTCCAGAACTTGCTCGTTTTGCATCTTTTCTTGGACTTCTCGACTGAAGAAGGTTTGCTAAGATAAAAACCCTATTTCTTTTATTTGTGTGTATATATATTGGTTTTTGGGTCATACCTGGCAGCGCTTAGGGTTCCTCCTGGCTGTAGCTCAGAAATTGCTCCTGGCAGGCTCGGGAGACCATATGGGATGCCGGGATTCGAACCACTGTCCTTCTGCATGCAATTCTAACGCCCTACCTCCATGCTAGCTCTCCAACCCACCTCCCCTTTTTTGACTACATCCAGCAGTGGTCTGCATTCAGGGTCACTCCTGGTAGGTTTGGGGGGCCTACATGGAGATTACTAGAAGTTAATTACAGTGCAAGGCACCGTGTTGTCTCTCCAGATCTTTCTACTTCAAAAAATAATCATCCCTTTTTTGTTGTTATTATGATGGCTTTGCTGATGGGGACCAGAATCTAATACTTAAAGCAGAGCATGGGGACATGGACGGAGGCAGGAGTTGCTGGAGGCTGCGTCATGGAAAGACCTTGGCATCTCCTCAGGAAGGAAGGACCTGCTTGGCGGGATCCCAGCCTCTTTTCCTGGTTCAGCCCTCCTGAAGACATTCTGTTCCCTGCAGCACTGTGGTCTGCTCTCACACCACTTCTTGGTGAGGTACTTATTTGAGGGTCCTTTGAGGCAGAGCCCCAGGTTCTCTCTGGACTTCCGTGGATCATTTTCTCTGATTCCAAGATGAAGGTGCATGTATAAATCTGAAAATTCTTCCAGATTCATGATCCCTTTTGTTAGTGCAATTGTTTGATCAGGCTTTATTTTTATTTTATTTTTGAGCCTGTTGGTCTCACATGATAAATTGACAGTATTTAGGGGAAAAGTCTACTTTAGCATTGCTAGGGAGGTATCTCTAGGGAGTATCTCTAGTCCATAGTGTATTATATTGGAAAGGTGTATCTTCCATTTTTTGGGTGAGATTTTGCTGCTATGGTGTATTTGCTTTTAATTGTATAGGTTGCTGCACAGATAGAAGTCTCCCGTTGAGAGCATTTTCCCAATCATGTAATTGATATCATCAGCTTGCATGATGGTCCTGGCAGATAATTGTTTTCCTCTCTATCTATTGTCCTACTGTCCCTCCTTCCTTTAGTGTCCTTGAATTTATTATTAAATTCATTTTGACCTCCACCCCTTTTACTCATATATATATATATATATCATATATAGTCACATTAAATATTTGTTGAAAGAATACTTTTTATTTTATTTTCTGATGCCAGATATTGAACCTGGAGTCTTACTTATGCAAGGCAGGTACTCTGCTGAGTCACATTTCTAGCCCCAACAAGTGATGTTTGTGTAATTTTGGGGTGAATAGGTTTAAATACTTCAGGCATGACTTTTTCTTTTCTTTTTTTTTAATCTTCTCTTATTTTTCTTTCTTAATCCCCTACATTTTATTTATTTATTTGTGGTTTTGGGGTCACACCTGGCAGTGTTCAGGGGTTACTCCTGACTCCATGCTCAGAAATTGCTCCTGGCAGGCACAGGGGACCATATGGGGCACCGGGATTCGAACCGATGACCTTTTGCACGAAAGGCAAACGCCTTACCTCCATGCTATCTCCTGGCCCCTATTTATTTATTTATTTACTTTGTTTTTTGGGCCATACCCAGCAGCACTCAAGGGTTACTCCTGGATCTGTGCTCAGAAATCGCTTCTGGCAGGCTCAGGGAGACTATATGGGATGCTGGGTATTGAACCCGGGTCCATCCTAGTTGGTTGTGTGCAAGGTAAATGCCCTCCCACTGTGCTATCACTTCGGCCCTTATTTATCTTTTTAAATGAAGTACAGAAGAAAACCCCAATTATTACTATACCTTTATCTTAAATTGTGACTTTCTGATACACACACACACAACACACACACATACACACAGGTTCTAGATCATATTTTTTAGATCATATTTTAATTTAATTTAATTTTTAATTATTTAATTTTGGTTTTTGGTTCACATCCAGCAGCACTCAGGGGTTACTCCTGACTCTATGCTCAGAAATCGCCCCTGACAGGCACAGAGGACCATTTGGGATTCTAGGATTTGAACCACCGTCCTTCTGCATGGAAGGCAAACGCCTTACCTCCATGCTATCTCGCCAGCCCTAGATCATATTTTTATGTTCTTTGATTATAGCAATGGATTAAAAGTCTATGTATAACACTTTCTTTGCATCATTTTAAAGGACTGTGTGTGAGTGTGTGTGTGAGAGAGAGAGAGAAAGAGAGAGAGAGACAGAGAGACAGAGAGACAGAGAGACAGACAGACCCAGCAATGCTCTGGGATTACTCCTGGATTTGCACTCAGGAAGTGCTTCTGGTGTTTGGGGAAGAACATGGGAATGCTGGAAATCAATATGAGTTGGCCATGGATAAAGAAAAGACCTTAACCTGCTGCACTTATCACTTTGGCCCCCAAGACTACAAATTGTAAAGCTAATATGTTGTCACTTTTTTCATTACTAGTTTGTGAGCTCAGTATGATAAATCCAAAGCAGAAACAAGAATTAACCACTGCACCTCAACTTCGAGAGCTCATGGGGTTGGTGGGCAGAGCATGAATCATTTTTTTTGTGTGTGTGTGGTTTTTGGGTCACACCCAGCAGTGCTCAGGGGTTACTCCTGGCTCTATGCTCAGAAATTGCTCCTGGCAGGCACGGGGGACCATATGGGGCACCAGGATTCGAACCGATGACCTTTTGCATGAAAGGCAAACACCTTACCTCCATGCTATCTCCCGGGTCCCAAGCATGAATCATTTTTATCTCTTATGCAACTCAGTCTAGTTTAGGTATCTAGCTAGTATTTTAGAAAGGTGACTAGCTGTGATAGTGAAAGTGCAGCTTATTTTTAATGATTTGGATAGTTTTTACTTAGAAGAGAAACCTTGGAATTTCTATCATCTTTTTCCTCGTTCATTCATAAAATAGTTAACTCGATCAACTACATTTTTGGTGGTTCAATTGTGTTAGAGAAAATAAAGTCTGGATAGAAACCCAGTGCCTGGCCATGATTTTCCTCTTTTATCTTTCTCTCTCTCCAAGTTAATAGTTCTTTACTGAAAATTGTTGTTTACTGAAAACCTTCTCTTATATAACGCATGACACACATCGTTACAGTGGTATAGAATGTTTTCCATGACCTGATCCTCATTTCCACGTGTGCCTCCCCAGCCTACATTCTGTTCTCTCTTAACACATCTTTCAAAAAAATTATTTTTTTGTTTTTGGATCACAACCAGCGGCGCTCAGGGGTTACTCCTGGCTCTGCACTCAGAAATTGCTCCTGGCAAGCATGGGGAGGCCATATGGGGTGCCGGGATTCGAACCACCATTCATCCTGAATTGCAGCCAACCTGAGTTTGGTCTCTGACTTACAGATATTTCCCGAGGACCTCTCAAGAATGAGCCCTGAGCCAGAAGTAAACCTTGAACACAGATGGCTGCGGCCCCCAAAACCCCAAATAAATATAGATATGCCTCTCAGTACAGGAGTTAAGGTGCTTGCCTTGCATGTGGCCCACAGCAGTTGCTCCCTAGCACTGCTGGGACTGGGTTATGCGCTTGGAAGTAGAGTAGCCACTGAGCACTGCCACGGTGTGACTCTAACATTGCTCCAGTGACCCTCTCCCCCTGCTGCCCCCTTCCAGTAAGAAAATATAAAAGGATATGCGTTTCTGTGGGTGGGGTTCATCACTGAGCATGTGGGCACTGTGCTGGATCCAGGAGACCCGTGAGAGGCAAGCAGACAAGACAGGCGGGTGCCTTCTTCATAAGCCTTGTTCCAGTGGGGCCAGAACTAGGGGAGAAAAAACCACCCAAGAAATTATAAAGATACCAAGATGCTGATTTGTCAAATTTCTGAAGAAAAAAAATTGTGCTGATTTTCCAGGCTTGGACATTGATAGCCAGCCTTGTATCAATGAAATGATTATGAAAAAAAAAAAGCATTCCTTGAAAGAAGAGAAAAATTCTGACTTGATCATATTTTCCCAGGGAGATGCTGTAAATGTCTTTGTAAATTTTTTTGAGGGGGGTACACCCAGTGGCACTCAGGGGTGACTCCTAGCTCTGTGCTCAGGCTTGGGGGACCATATGGAATGTCGATTATGGGATGTTGGGGATCAAACCCAGGTCTGCCCCGGTCAGATGCATGCAAGGCAAATACCCTAGATCCCCTTTATACGATTCCTCAAGCCCAGTCAGGAGTGATCCCTGAGCACAGAATCAGGAGTAAGCTCTGAGCACTGCCAGATAGAACCCAAAAACTTTTACAAAATCAGGTGTTATGGCTTCTACCTATGGTAATTCAATGTTATTTCAGGTGATCTATCTGTAGATAAGGTGACTTAGTCCATTCCCAAACTTTGCAAAGATTGAGATACTTCAATGGATTAGAAATATTTACCTTCTACAAAAACACTGACAGGTCATAAAACAACAACAACAACAAAAAAAAATAAGATTAAAGGGCCAGAGAGTTAACATGGAGGTAGGGCATTTACCTTGCATGAAAAAGGACGGTAGTTTGAATTCCAGCATCCCATATGGTCTCCTGAGCCTGCCAGGAGCAATTTCTGAGTGTAGAGCCAAAATAACTCCTGTGCGCTGCCAGGTGTGACCCCACAAAACAAAACAAACAAACAAACAAACAAAAAGAGAGGGGTCAGAGAGATAGCACAGCTGTAGGGTGCACTGGGAAGCAGAAGTTGGGGGAACATCTTTGTTTAGGCTTTTACCTAGATTCACCTTAAACCATCTCTCCAGTCCAGCAGAGACGCTTATAATGTTGAATTTTTAGAAAATAATATCTTTATTTAAGCACTATGATTATAGACATGTTCGCAGTTGGGTTTCAGTTATAAAAATATAACATTGATTTTTTTTTTTTTAAGTATTTCGTTCGAGGTGCTCTAGTTTGCCAATAGTCTCATCTACTTATTATCAAACCAGTCTGCTTGGCTCGCTTAGTCCTGGGTGTTTTTAGTATCTCGACATCTTTTGAGGCTCAAGCTGTGTGTTTGTGTGCGTCTGTTTTACCACTCAGCCACCTCCCTAGCAAGCTGCTGACTTTTGAATGTGGACTCCCGAGGTTGAACAAAAGGACTGATACTGCCCTAGTTTTTCCTTATATAGCAAGCACATGCACACTTAATCTCGGATAGATGTGTGTGTGTTTAAACTTATGTATACCTGGGGCCCGGGAGATAGCATGGAGGTAAGGTGTTTGCCTTTCATGCAAAAGGTCATCGGTTCGAATCCCGTTGCCCCATGTGGTCCCCCGTGCCTGCCAGGAGCAATTTCTGAGCATGGAGCCAGGAGTAACCCCTGAGCACTGCCGGGTGTGACCCAAAAACAACAACAACAACAAAAAAAAACCAAAAAAAACTTATGTATACATGTATTAATTATAGATACACTGAATTATCTATTTTTATTTACATCTATATGTATCCTGACGTTTTAGAGAAAGATGGATTATTAGAAAAAGATGGATAAAAATATTAGGATGTGTATCACTGAATTACATATTTTTATTTATGTAGATGTGCATTCTAACATTTTAGAGAAAGATGAATTATTAGTAATGAATAGATGGGGAATTAACATTAACTGCAAATTAGATTTCTCTACTCTTTTTTGTAAAACAAGCTGTAGCATTTCAAGATACATGTTTCAGCAATGTGTAAAATGTTAGCTATATAATGTACTATAATGAAAATGTTATATAATGCACTATAATGAAAGCTAGGAAAGCACAGTTTGAGGAATGATTTGGCTTCTGTTAGCTAAGACCCCAGGCCTGCCACTCCCTGTCAGCATCTCAGTTCCTTTGTTTCTGTCTCTCCTAGTGGGTTGTATTAGGATATTTTAGGATATCTCCAAGGACTTTTCCCCTCCATCTCCAAAGGCTTTATTTCCCTGGGTTAAGCACTTACATTATTTATTCTCTTTTGGAGTGATTAATTTGGTTTTAAACAGTCAAAATGAATTAAGGCTTATCTAACTCTAAGAATTAAATTGGTCGAAGTCTAAATTGCTTAGCTATTGTCTAAGTGATTTTTTAAAAAAATTTTATTGTGGGGCCCCGGAGATAGCATGGAGGTAAGGCATTTGCCTTTCATGCAAAAGGTCATTGGTTCGAATCCCGGTGCCCCATATGGTCCCCCGTGCCTGGCAGGAGCAATTTCTGAGCATGGAGCCAGGAGTAACCCCCTGAGCACTGCCGGGTGTGACTCAAAAACCAAAAAAAAAAAAAAAAAAAAAAATTTATTGTGACCAATGTGGATTATAAGTCTTTCACAATAATATTTAAGGTATATAGTGACAGTAATTAGGGCCATTCCCACCACCAATGTTGACCTCCCTCTGCCACTCTTCCAGCATGCATCCCACACCTCCCCTCTTTGCCCCCTGGACTTTACTGTAACAGGTTCCTTTTGTATATGACTTGTAGATTGGGAATAAGTGATTTTTTTTAATAGCATGAGTAGTGGTGATACTATTATTCTCTTGGCTTAAAATTAACCTGAAGGAATTACCTTGGGTCTTCGTATCAAGCCAGGCTGTTGGATTTCTTGATTTACTCCAATGGGTTCCTTGTTCTGTTCCTTGTTCTGTGGGTTGATTGTAAATTGAGCTCCTGAACCTGGTGTCAGAGACCAAGTCTTGTGTCAGTGCTGTTCTCATTCCCAGTAGCTTGGTAATTAATGCTTTGTAGTCCTGGAGTCTCTGTAGTTACTAGCCTATCTTCACCCTAGGTGATGACAAAAAATTATAAATCACTTCTTGGACAGACATTTTAATTAGATTGAGGAATGAGCCCAAGGGTATTGACTCTTGTAGCATTTAAGTGCAATGGGGAAGAACTTGGTGAGATGGGAATTTTTGTAGAGAATTATGATGTCATCTAGAGAGGTTTATCAAGCTTATGAGGGTGTGTATATGTGTGTGTATGTGTGTTCATGCACCCCAATAAATTACAGCAGTGATTATTAATGCACAGAGGACGTTTTAGGAGAAAGGAATCTTTAGAGAAGTGCTTTTATTATTTTTTAATTTATTTTATTCTTATTTTATATATTATTTATTTTATCATTTGCTGCTTTCCAAAAAGTTTCTTCGAATTTACTAAGCTTTTCCCTTATACATCTTTGACTTTATGGGAAGAGAAATGCTGAAAAGGCAACCAGAGAGGGACTGAAGAGAGAGATTAAGAGGTTAAAACATTGGTCTTGCATGTGGCTGACCATGGTTTGATTCCTGAGTCTTCTGAGCATGGCCCAGAGAAATCCCTGAGCACAGCCAGGCGTACGCTCTGAGCACCACTGTGTGTGGCCCATAGAACAGACCAAACAAACAGAAAGGTGTAACCCAAGATGCCTGGCTTATGCTTGTGGTAAAAAAAGGTAAGAATTATGCCAGAGGGTACAATCATGGCTACCATGAGCCCCTCATAATTACAATAATAAAATCAGTCATAAGGTGCCAGCATGAGCATGTTCTAGACTTCAACCCAGTTCTCTAGGTACTTAACCCAAAGCCACAAAACTACATTTCACGTGTTAAGTGATATTTGCTGCTATTACCCGATTAGCTCTGTCTGGGCAGCTTTCCTAGAACATTTCTAATGGAGGCTGTGCTTCTCTTTCTCTATCCACATGGCTTTGATTCTCTCTTATATGGCATCAGAGGGTCCTGTGATCTGAGCTCTGGGTTCTTAGCTTCATAATGGTGTGATTCTAGGTTCATTAAGCAGTGAATAGTTTTCTTATACTTTTCTTCTGAAATATCTGCTGAGATTAACATTTGTTCTAGACGGAAATGATTTTGGGTTATTGAAATTTGAAGGGTTATTCACAGTTGGTGATTCAATAGCTCGCAGGAGCCTTTTCTTTTCTTTTCTTTCTTTTCTTCTTGGTATTTTGGGCCACACCTGCTGGTGCTCAGGGGTATACCTGGCTCTGCACTCAGAAATTTCCACTGGCAGGCTCAACAGACCATATAGGAAGCCGGGATTTGAACCACCATCTGTCCTAAGTCGGTTGCATGCAAGGCAAACACCCTACTGCTCTGCTATCTCTCTGGCCCCATTTTCTTTCTTTCTTTCTTTTTTTTTTTTTTTTACAAAAACAATATCTTTATTTAAGCATCATAATTACAAACATGTTTGTAGTTGGGTTTCAGTTGTAAAAGTACACCCTTCATATTTTGATATTATTTTGCATGTAATAGGTACATTTGTAGAGCTCCCTAGATAGAATTAATTTATCATCTGTGGATTTTTTATGATTTGTTGTGTGTTACTGTTGTTTTGTCAAATTATAGAGGACTGAGAATAGATTTCCTTATTTTGTGATGATGAAAGCAATAGTTTTCACTTCTAGAAAAAAATGCAGAAGTGACATTGGGCACAGTGTTGAGCACAGATTGGTGGTCCCATTAAAGCCTGTCTGGGAACATAGACTCAGGTTAAGAAACTCCTGTTGGATACAGAGAAATAGCTAAGTGGCGATGAGCACTGAGAATAGATTTCCTTATTTTGTGATGATGAAAGCAATAGCAGCCCATGTGCCTCATCTGAGAGGACAACCCTGGTGAACATGTGTGCAGTTTGCTAGCTTTGGTTAGCACCACAGCTATACATGTCTGAATCCCCAGCAGGAGTGTAACCACCAGGCACTTCAATTGTCCTCCATAATAATGAAGTGGTGGGGCCAGATAAATAGCACAGTGCATTGGGCATTTGCCTTGCATGCGGCTGACTCAGGTTGAATCCCGGCATCTCATATGGTCCCTTGAGCCCCACCAAGAATGACCATTGGGTTCCGAGCCAGGAATAACCCTTGAACAACACTGGATATGGGCCCCCCAAACCAAACCAAAACAAAACAAAAAGTAGGAGTAGGAGAAGACAAAATAATAAGCCAATAAAAAATAAAACCTAGTTAAAATATTAAAAAATAAGGCTTTTATTAGTTCCTCATTCCCAGAGCATGGTTTTAATATTTTCCCCTTGCCCTTGAGGACATTTTCATTTAAGTTAATATAGGAGACAGTCAACAAGTTGAGAAGAAAGGAAAAAAAAAATAACAAGTTGAGAAGAGCAAGCTGTACATTTTAGAGGAAATGATGGGGTTTGAAATATACATTCTTTTATTTCTGGCTTCCGGTGAAATAGAATAGGTGATGACCCATTTAGGATCTCGTTGGTGTATTATTTAGGTATTTTCAAAAGCCTCTGTTTTTGATGTTTGTCTTTGAGGTTTGCAGTAGATGAAAAGTTAGAGAAGAAACTAGGACACTCTGAGTGACCTTGGCTTGGTATCTTTTGTTAATATAAACTCTTTTTTTCTATAGATAGGAAATAGCTGTATTCTTAACATTTTACCCCTCCTCCCATTTTCTTTGAATTGTTTGGAGCATTGTAATGATCCATGTTTATCTTAGATGAAATGATGAACCAGCCATGATTGTCTATGGTGTGGTTGTCCTTTGACCCACAATCTCCCCTGGCCCAGACACACACACACACACACACACACACACACACACACACACACACAATTACACAACTCTTTACCTACATAGAAGCTAGAACCTAAGGACTTAGGGCCAGAATGATAGCATAGTGGTAGGGCTTTTGCCTTGCATGCTACTTACCTAGGATGGACCTGGGTTCGATCCCCAGCATCCCATATGGTCCCCTGAGACTGCCAGGAGCAAGAGAGCAGAGCCTGAGCACCACTGGGTGTGGCCCCCAAACCAAAAAGAAAACAAAAAAAAAAAAAAGAAAAACAAAGCTAGAAGAGAGCACACTCTGTTTTGTTTTGTTTTGTTTTGTTTTTGGGCCACACCCAGCGGTGCCCAGAGGTTATTCCTGGCTCTGTGCTCAAAAATTGCTCC
>PVKC010046391.1:0-11254 GCA_004027635.1 Crocidura indochinensis
GGAGATAGAAAAACAGAAAAGAAGGTGATGGAAGGACTAGGAGAAACTCTTGGATTTGTGTCCTCTCTGTCCTAGTGCAGAAAGGATCCTCATTTTCCTAGGACTGTATTAGGGATCTAAGTGTGCTTTGCTCCCATGACTATGATCACAAAACCTGCATGGTGCTTGAGATTCGGTCTCAAGTTGTGACAGTCTGGGCCCGAGATGCAGTGTTTATCAGAATAACTGTGTCCAGTTTCTAGGGATGGATAATACTGGGGAATGTAGCCTGAAGAAGGAACAACCAAGCAACCTCCAATCCCAATACTTTTACACCATCATGCTAGTATGATTTTTATCTGTAGGTATTTCCCCTTCTTTTTGGTGATGGTGGCTATGATTGTGGGCTCTAGCGACTACACTCTTGGTGATGGTATGCTGGGGTCTCTATATGTGGGAGATCAGGGATGACACTACAGATGGGGGTGCTGCTGGGAATTGAACTCTAGGCCACAGGCTTATTTTGCAGATCCTAGTAATGTGGCTTTAAAAATAAGTCATTGTGAACAGTATTGAAAACCACAGTGTATAAAAGAAATAAAAGGGAGAGAGAAAGAATGAGAACAAAAGAGAAAGAGGAAAAATGTCTTCCCCCGAGGCAATAAGGGGAGGAAAGGGAGAAGGGTAGGAGAGAAACTGGGGACACTGGTGGTGGGAAATGTGCATTAATTGAGGGTGTTGAACATTGTATGACTGAAACTTAATCATGAACAACTTTGTAATAATATCTCATGGTGGTTGTTCAAGGAAAGAATTTATTTTAAAAATAAATTTTTGGGGGGGCCGGCGTGGTGGTGCTAGAGGTAAGGTGTCTGCCTTGCCAGCGATAGTCTAGGACGGACCTCGGTTTGATCCCTAGTGTCCCATATGGTCCCCCAAGCCAGGCGAGACTTCTGAGCACGTAGCCAGGAGTAACCCCTGAGCATCACACCCTGAGCATCATCGGGTGTGGCCCAAAAACAAAAAAAAACAAAAAAAAAATTTTTTTTTTAAAGTCACTATAGCTCAAAACCAAGCTGGCCCAATGACATGAAAGTCAATGAAATACAAAAACTAATGTTGTCAGCATTAGGTGGACTCCTTGAAAAGGAGAGGATGCAAGGCAGAAACAAAAGTTGTGATAAGAGACTGGACAATGGTACAATGAGAAGGACATTTGCCTTGCATGTGGTTGATCAGGTTTGATTCCCAGTATGCCATATGGTCCTCTGAGTACTTCAAGGAATAATTCCTGAGTGCAAAGCCAGGTGTTAACCTCTGAGAACTACTCAAAACAACAACCACAAAACGGTGATAAGTGCATAGCCCAGACCACCAAAAGTTCAAAGCTCCTCTGTGAAAATCCCAAAAAGCTCCTCCTACACATGCCAAGAATTCCAGGCCCAAACAATATTAAAGAACATCCATCTAAGATCCCATTCCAAAGTCATTCAGGGTTGTCTTCCTTCTACAGGAGTCTATGTTTATTATCAAAGAGTCTCCTCCTCATTTCTCCCCCTCATAGTTCCTAAATAAAGAGATCTTACTTCATTCTTTCTCATCTTCGTGAAATTCTTTTCTGCAAAGACAGACTGAAAAACCTGGCAGAAGTCAAAAGTGACTCTCCTTTCCTAGAGAGAGCAATTCTTCATTCTAGCCTGTGACCATGGCTCCCTGAGAACCAGTTCCCAAGGCATATGTACATCAAGTGGGACCTGATATACTATCTTGATAGCTGCCCAGTGAGACTGCTAAGACATAAATATCTAGATAGGTGATCATTATCTTTATCAGTCCTAACCACCACATCCCAGGCCCTTTTTCCGGGTGACTAAAGTGGGTTGATCATGAAGGCAGTGGCACTTCCCCCTACCCCCCACAAAGATGACTTGCTCCTCAATTCTAACTCACCTGCAACACAGGCAAGGCAGGTGCTCTAGCCAAGGCATATCCCCAGTGGTCCTGTTTCTATACCTCTTCTCTTTAAAGGAGACCGAGAGAATATGGAAATAGGTCCTCAGTGAACCATCTGGGAATGGAACTTGAACCTCCTACATACAGAATGGCAGTCAATAGCTTGGTGGAAGGAGGAAAGAGAGAGATGCAAAAGGACACTGAGAAAATGGAGCTGTGAAGATCAACAGCCCAGACTCTGTTTAGCTTGACCATCCACAGTCACACCTGATGAAAAGGCTGGGACTGTGGGCAAAGGCTGAGCAGCTCCATAGGATGTTTTCAAGAGCAGCAGTTTTAATATTAACCACATCTAGTGACCTTCCACAAAGCTCTTGACTGTCATTTTGCGTGTAGGAGGCCCAAGTTCCATCCCCAGATGGTCTACCAAGCACCTCTGAGAGTGATACCTGAGCACTGAGCCATATCAGACCAATTATATTCAGTCCTTTAACCTACAGAATAGCAGTTTCAGATGATTATCCCTAATAGCAGTCAAATGAATGAATATGAGGTGAGATTTTTTCCACCCTTGTCTGCATGGAGTTCAGTGCAGGGGAGGGTTATCTTGGCCCTGTTCAAGAACGGGTTTCCTGGAATTATGAAGAGCTGGTTCCTGGTCCCAACAACATTGAACCAACAACAATGGTTTTCATATGGATGTGGACAGTGACTGTTGCACTCCAGGTGCATTTGGAGACCCGGTGGACATTGTTAGTGTACAGATTATGATTCAGTAGTTCTGGGGCTGGATCCAAGAGTGCATTTTCCTCACAACCTGCCAGGTGATCCCAGGAAAGGCAGCCAGAGAAAAGGAAATTTAAATGTAGGTTCGGAGCTGAACCTACCTTCGGAGAGTGAAGCTCTCATTCCATAGCACCTTTTCTTTCCTTACTAAGCCAATATGAGATTTAGAAGTTTGTTGGATGGGGAGGAGAACTCCAGACCAACACAGAAGGACAATACTGTGTGGAAAAGAAACTGAGATGTAGAAGCAGACGTTCCAGATCTTTGAAATTTAGCCCTCCAAGTGCCAAAAAAGTTAGTAAATACTATCTTACCTTCTTAAATAATAAATTGGATAGAATTTGACTCTTGATAGAGTTTTCTTTTTTTGTTAAAAAAAAATCACAGGTGTGGGCCAGAGCAAAATTACAGTGGGTAGAGTGTTTGCCATGCACATGGCCAGTCTGGTTTCAATTCTTAGAATACTATATGGTCCCCCAAAGTCTCCCAAGAGTGATTTCTGAGGTCATAGCCAAGGGTGACTCCTGAGCACCACTAGGTATGGCCCAAAAACCAAGCAAAAAAAAATCATAGGTGAAATAGGTTGTGCATCATTTCACACTGGAGATATGTTTGGATGCTGCAGAAACCAGCACTATATAGACCAGTTCAAGTGGCATGCTCTGAGAATTGGAAAACTCAGGTTTATTATGCTGGTGGGTAAGGTTGAACTCAAAAGACTGGGTCTTGAACAAAATCAGAAGGTCATTTTGTAAGTTGTCAGTGGGGAATGGGACATTAACAAGTAGTTGATGGGAGAGCAGAGAAGCAGAAATTCTCAAAGATGTCATCGGCAAAGCAAAGTCAAGACTCTCTCAAGGGCATGAACACATTTGAAGTCCATTCCCTGGCTGCGAAGTGAGACTATGACTGTCTCAAGGACATCCCAAATTCAATATGTGGTTCTATCACGCAGCCCAGACTTTACTGTCCTTGGCAGCTTCTACTCCTCTCGGACTAGTTTGCTGGTAAAGAGGGCAGGGGTCTATTTTCCTCATCACTGAGAATTATATTAGTCCAGCAAAATGCTAGAGTGTAATTACACAAATCGCTCACTATCAGCCCGAGACACTTTGGTGGGCCACATGGGTCCTCTCATGGACCAAAATGCCATTAGGTGGTACATCACTAAGAATTAAGAATCTATGAACAGTTTCAGTAACTGGAGAGTCAGCATAATGGGTTAAACACACTATTTGCACGCAGGAGGCCATGTTTGACCTCCGAAATCATACCATACCCCAAGTATTACTAGGAGCAACCCTTCTGACAAAGATCTGAGAGCCCCCCACCAGCACTGCCAGGTATGACCCCAAAACAAACTAAAGAACCTGTGTCAAATGGACACCAATTGATCCAGTGAAGAAAAGGCCAATCATTGAGACTTTAGGATTCCCTGCATCAGTGATAACCATAGCACTAATGAATGCATTAATCACAGCCTGGATTTTCTTCATTATTCTACGATCTAGGAATGTAAAGTGCAATTTGTGCAATTTCCTTCTTGCTCTATTTCCTACTCGTCTCTCCCTTTCTTTTGCTGTCACTGATGACGTTGCGGCTATTGTTTTGCTGACCCGGCTTGCACATATGCCTGGTTGTGGTGCCCAATAGGGATCCTGCTTCAGGCCCCTGTTTTCGCACAGTGGACCATGGTACTGATTGAGGTTTTCATGCTTTTGCTGTGGTGCTTACACACACGCCAGGGCTCACACCCTTCATTGAGGCGTGCAAGTTATGGTTATGCTGCTCACTCAGAATTGTGCAGTGCTCATACAGTGCTTGCCAGGGGTTGCACTACAAAGCTTATTTGTGATGCTTGCTAGAGTTTGCATCCTATTTTGTGATGCTTATGCATAACTGGCTGCAGAGTGGCCGGAAATGGGTTGTGCTGTCTGGAGACAGTAGCAGCAGGAGTGGGGAGTGAGGCCCATTGCTGACAATAGAGATGCCAGAATCATATTCATAGCATGTGGGACACTGGGACTCAAAATCATAACCATCTGCTTGCAAGACAGGTATTCTAAGTCCTTGTGCTACAGCTCCTGACCTGCCCATTATTAAACTTTATAAATTAAATGTTACTTATATGTTTGTGTGTATGTGTGAGTAGCTGCTTTCATTGACAGTAAAATAATATTTTTATAAGGACTACTCAGAAAGATGTTTAAAGGTCCAGAGCTGTCCGAGCAGAGCTCAGCCCAGCATCATGCTGATGTTCATGGTGGTCAGGGGACCACGGGGTGCTTGTGATCAAACTCAAAGCCTTGCATACACTTGACACATGCTCTACTACTTGGGTTATCTCCCTGGCCCTAATCAGGGGGTGTGTTGTTTCCCCAGTTATGCTCAGGAACCCTGGGCCATTCTAGTGATACTTGCCCCCAGCCATGAGATTCTAGAAACTCAAATCCAGTGGTGCAGGGGTATCTATTCCCCCTTGATGTTTAGGGAGCCAGGTATCAAATGTGGGGTCTCAACCATGTATTTATATCTCTGTATTATCATTCACCCCCAGTTTGTCCTTTAACACTACATAAGCTCAGGCACAGTGCTGTGCTATCCTGTCTTTTGAAGGAGGTTGAGGATTTTGTTGTTTTGTTGATTTGGTTTGGGAGCCATACTCTGCATAGCTACTCCAAGCTCTCTGCCCAGAGATCGTTCCAGTGGTGCTATGGGACCATGTGGTGCCTGGGATTGAACCCAGCCGCCTGCATGCAAAGCTCATGTTCAGTCTGGTCAGCAATCTCTCTGATCTTAGCCTGTCAACTTCTTGTTCTGGTTTTGGCTCTCTCTGCCTTTAACAAAACTTCCTTTTCATTTTCTTGGTATTCATCTCTGGAGGATCCTGCTTAGGTGTACTTTAAATCTTCTGTGAAATAGGAAATCCTTCATCCAGACTTGGCCTTGAAGTGTGTCTATGTACAGAGTAAACAAACTGTGAAGACGGACTGTTGAACTTGTCTGTGAGTAAACACATGAATAACAGAGGATTATTCTGACTGTGAATGATCTTTTGGTTTGTTTTGAAGGCTAGCATTTCCTCAATTTGCTTCTGTGGCTTTTCCTTTTTGGGTGACATCTGACAGCATTTCAAATAATTGACAGGTGCTAGAGTAGACCCCTTAGAATAAAAGAAGTATGGCTGCCTTGGGAAAATAATCATTTGCTTTTTAAATTCAGTTGAACCAAATGTGTGTTTAATTTGGGTTGCTGGTGTCCTCCCCAAATGCCATGGTTTCAACTAACAGATGGCACATCATAGCCCTGCAACAAGAGATGCCAAATAGTCCAAAGAACCCAGTCTGGCCCCCGCTGTAAACATCTCTAGGAAGAAAGGTGCTGGAACATTCTGACTTTTAAATGAAATTCACATCTTGTGCTGATTTTGAGTTGTCAAATCACAGATCTAATGGACTCATGTGATGGCAAAACCCAACCACGTTGATAAAATTTTATGGTTAGAAAGTATTTGGCTGGGGCTAAGACTGTGGGTTAATGACCAACTTTGAAAGAAAAAAGGATTTGTAGGGGCCCGGGAGATAGCATGGAGGTAGGGCATTTGCCTTTCATGCAAAAGGTCATCGGTTCGAATCCCGGTGCCCCATATGGTCCCCCGTGCCTGCCAGGAGCAGTATCTGAGCATGGAGCCAGAAGTAACCCCTGAGCACTGCCGGGTGTGACCCAAAAACAAACAAACAAACAAAAAAAAAGGATTTGGGTGTGGGGTGGGAGACTCAGGAATTACTCCTATCAGTGCACAGGGACCATATAGGATTCCAGGGGTTGATCTCTGGTTGGCAGTGTACAAAGCAAATGCACTACTCGTTGTGCTAACTCTTCAGCCCTTGTAAATAAGATTTTATTAACAGGATATTGAATAACTCACAGATTCTTCAATAGAATAGACAACCAACTTTGAGACTATGTGGCCAAAAACAGCACCCAGGATCAGAAGGCAGAACTGGCCTGCAAGGTCCTGCTGCTACCCACTAAGGATTGTGTATCTTATCTTGTTTTATCTGCAACCCTGGAATTATGCCCTAGTTGCAACCACTGCTGCAGGAACTCAGCCTATTGCAGAGGCTCCTTTGCCTAGAGAGCTTGCTTGGGTAAAACTTGGTCAAATGTTTCTCCCTAGCTGCAAGAGAATCCATAAAGAAAAATGCTTTGCACATATGAAAAATCAAAACAAGTATGACTTAAATAATGCAATGATGTGTTTTTCTGAAGCCAAGTAGACCAGATTGCTCTGGAGTTTCTTTTACTCTGCATTTGCATGCTGCCTCAAAGACCAAAATGGCTGTTTGAGTGTCTGCCACCAAATCCACATTCAGTCATCATAACTGAGGAAGGTCAAAAAGAGGACTCTTTCTTTTACAACTGATTTCTGAGAGTGACACACGTTATTTACATCTCCATGTTTGAAATTTGATCAATTGGCCACATCTACTAGATATGGGAAATGTATTCTTTGATCCAGATAACCAGGGACTCAATTGGGTTCTCTGAGGCCCACAAAGTCACCTAAAATGTTTGCATTGCAAGAGTAAGCTCCTGGGTTCAAGTTTCTGTGTTTCTGAATACACCATGAGTGATCCTGGCTGCTAAATTCCTTCTGTCTTTGAGAAATGTCCTTTACCCACTCTGTGAATCCTGGTTCTGTTCTCTGTAATTCTGGCCCCACAAGTGATTTCAAACTGCATCATAGTGAGGTGTGTGCAAACAAAAAGGGGGTGCTGACTAGCATCATAGCTCAAATATGTGGGAACATCATGGCATGGCCAGGAAGTGTGACTCTGGTAAGCACAATTACAATCCACACAGCGAGTCCCTGTGAGCACTACAACCACAATAAAAAGTGTGTTCCTCTAGGCAAGCACAGCGTGTGTGTGTGTGTGTGTGTGTGTGTGTGTGTGTGTGTGTGTGAGAGAGAGAGAGAGAGAGAGAGAGAGGGAGTGAGAGAGAGAGAGAAAGAGAGAGGGGGGGAGAGAGATGGTGAAACAGAGAGAGAGAGAAACAGAAATCCTCCATCCTAAAGTAACTGTAAAGGGAAAGGAAAAGTAACTGGGGTCCTGTCACTAAATTTAAAAAGGGGACATAACTCTGAAGGGGGATCTGGGCATCTGCTATAGCAAGTTCCTTGCTTCTAGCCTTTGTACAGATTGTGAGCTCCAGTGTGTGTGGGTGAAGGACATTTCTCAAAGACAGAAGAAATTCAGAAGCCAGACAAACTAACAGAACAAAGAAAGGAATAAAATCGCCACTATAGCCTGGCTGCTGCCCTTCCTGGAACTGCGCAGGAGAATAGCTGACTCCCAAAGGATAGGGGCCTTTGAAGGGGCCTTGGGCAAAGGAAAACGAACTTGAAGAAAAAGAGATTTGGGGGCTGGGATGGAGCTCAAGGGTTCAGTGCATACTTTACATGTATGAGGCTATGCTTTGGAATCCCAAAGAAGGAAGGAGAGAGAAAGAGGGGAGAAAGAGAGCTCCAGAGAGTGAGAGAGTGTCTCAGAAGCATATCTGACATAGAGGCATCTATGCCCTTGTTATTTTCCACAGGTTTATGGAACTTAGACAAGATCCACATATTATGAATCTAAGTAATTTTTGTGTTTTTTAATGGACCAGTTATGTAATAGGTTCTTTTGTTTTGTTTTGGTTTTGGTTTTGGTTTTTGGTTTTGGGGTCACACCCAACAGCGCTCAGGGGTTACTCCTGACTCTACACTCAGAAATCGCTCCTGGCAGGCTCGGGGGTCCATATGGGATGCTGGGATTCGAACCATCATCCTGCATGCAAGGCAAATGCCCTACCTCCATACTATCTCTTCAGCCCCTGTAATAAGATTCTTTGTTAGAAATTTGTGACCCCAATTTGTGAGATGAAAGTCTACTGTAGAAAGGAAGAACAACATGGGTGCTATAGTACGGTGGGTAAGACACTGTCTTGTTTGTAGCCACTAGGTTTGATCTCTTGCACCCCATATGGTTGTCTGAACACCACCAGGAGGGATCCCTGAGCATAGAACTAGGAGTCAGTTCTGAGGACTGCTGGGTATGTACCCCAAATCATAAGATTACACTGGGGAGATCAAACAGAGGTAGTCCCAAGCTGAACTCTGATCTGGGACAGAGCTGGCAGTGGATGGCTTCCTGTCAACCTCGCTCTGTTCTGGGGTCTTGTGTTTCTCCTCCTGTAAGGATGATGAGGATGATCTCATTTACCTCGCTGGGGATTCTGTGGTCTCTTTTGAGAGTGCTGCTGAGATGTGCTGGGTTATTCACACCCTGCTGTCAGTTTGGGAACAGATACTGATAATGGCTTTATGGTGCCTTCAATGTAGAGGGACTGAAGCCCTGCCATGGAAAATGAGGCCTGCTCAGCACTTTTTTTTTTTTTCGGACCACACAGGTTTGATGCTCAGGGGTTCCTCCTGGCTAAGCGCTCAGAAATTGCCTCTGGCTTGGGAGGACCATATGGGACTCATGGGATCGAACCGTGGTTCTTTCTTGGCTAGCGTTTGCATGGCAGGCACCTTACCTCTAGCGCCACCTTGCTGACCCCTGCTCAGCACTTTCATGAGAATTGTATGCTGCCTCTGTGGGCAGGTGAGGATGGGAGGGTCTTGACAGAGGGGTGAGCTTGGCATTCTCATACTGACTGTGAGCCTCATGTATTCCACAGCATGGGAGGCCTACTTCATTGAATATCAGAGCATCATGTAAGGATGCCCTTGGTGTCACTGCTTTTGTTGTGACAGGAGCAAGAACTTTCTTCTTTCTCAATTCAGGCTTTACTTGCAGGATGCTCACTTCAGCCAGGGCTTCCTAGAACATTTGGCAGGTGGTAACAATCTGCCTATTCCTTAAAGCAGGTTGGGGTTCAGCTGCAGGGGGGGTTTCTTTTCTCAGGTCTTTTTGACCTTGAAGTCATCCTTCTTCACTTGGCCACCAGTATTGGTTTTCTTGGCTTTAAGTGTCTTCTCGTTGTTGCTGCATCTTAGACTTTTCACACATCAATCTGAAAGGAAATATGTAGGAGGTGGCTCATTGACTTCAAATGTTTAATCCCTGCAGGGTCTGCTCACTAATTTCTGGTTCACAGAGTGAAGGGTTAGGGTTCTGAAATCTGAACATTCCTAAAAGCTAATCACCAATGGCTCAAATTGTTCGACCTACCTCTACAAACTTAGCTTTTAGCGTGTTCTGGAAAGTCAACCTGAATTGCTATCCTCAGATCATGAAGGTGGTCCCTTCCGGCCCTTAGTAAAGGAGCTTGGCCTGGAAAAAAATTGGAATTCTTATGAGATATTTTTGCCCCCATCAGATCTGGGATCTGGAGACTATTTCTGGATCACTGGTTTTGGTCTCTAGCTGTAACTCTGGCATATACCTAAGATTAAAGCCAAGCCTGCCCACCTCTAGAAAGCCCAGCTGAAAGACCCAAACCCAAACCAAACCAAATTCAACTTTCGCTTAGCTCTTTGAGGTACTTAGTTTCTTCTCAGTATTTGCTGGCTTGACACCCTCCAATCAGGCTCTCTGCCCTGATTTTCCTCCTCCTGCCTTCCCTGGCTACAGCCTTAATCCCTGCCATAGTGACGGGAAACAACACAACAGCAGGAGAGACAAGCAAGTGAGTTCCAGCGCCCTTGTGAGAAGCCCAAGGCAGGCAGGAATTTCCAAAACGGAACAGGTTGAGTGCAGTGTGGGAAGGCAGGATTTGAAGCCTCCCAAAAAAGGTTGAGAAAAAATTGAGGGGTAGAGGAAGGAAAGAAATGGCACATCCAACCCACTGTGGGTGTTGATATATTTTAAAAATAAAATAAGGAGGGTCCCGGGAGATAGCATGGAGGTAAGGCATTTGCCTTTCATGCAAAAGGTCATCGATTCGAATCCCGGTGCCCCATATGGTCCCCCGTGTCTGCCAGGAGCAATTTCTGAGCATGGAGTCAGGAGTAACCCCTGAGCACTGCTGGATGTGACCCAAAAAATAAAATAAAATAAAATAAGGAGGGACTGGAGCCATAGTACAGTGGTAGGTTGCTTGTCTTGCATATAGCCAAGCTGGGCTTGATCCCTGTCACATTAGTGACTATATGATCCCCTGAGCCTGCCAGGAGTAATTTCTGAATGCAGAGGCAAAAGGAACTAACCCCTGAGCATCATTGAGTGTGCCTCCCCCTCCCCCAACAGGGTGGGGTGCCTGGTAATGTTTGCAAAAAGCAAATCCACCTTCTCAACGTCCTAATGTTGCATAGCCCAAGACCAAAATACAGACAAAATGCAGTATGGTGAATTATTAGCAGAGAGAGGGGTGGGGTGGGGTGGAGGAACACCACCACCAGGAAATGGAGATTCCTCTTCTCAAAGGAGCTCAAGGGCACAGAGCTTCTTAAGGTGGAGCCAGAGCCTTTGAGCTCCACTGGGATGGGAAGAGGTCCAGGCTCTTAGGGAGAGAACCTGGGAGAGCCCAAATGGGTGTTGTCTCAACT
>PVKC010046392.1:0-11247 GCA_004027635.1 Crocidura indochinensis
GGTTCATTCTTCCTTTGGCCACTCACTCTTTAAGGTAAATTCATAGCATCTATTATGTGCCTTATTCATCCTCTATAGTTTTTGTTCCTTAGTGTGGTTTGGTGCATTTCGACATAACAGAGGAAATAGGAACATAGATGAGAAAGAAGAAAAACTGGAGAGGGAGGTACAATAAAGAAGTAATAAGATAGTACAGAAAGACACACTAAATAAAGGTATAGGCTTACCCCACCATCTGAAAGTACAACTTTACTATTTGGTGATTATATTTTGAGTCTATAAACACTATCATCAATAATTTATATAAACATTTTTGAGCACTTCTAAATGAAAAAAATATATAATTTACTGAATCATACCAAATGTGAACTTTCTATTTTCTGAAAACAGTGGAAAAACCTGTACATAAACAACAATCACTGTCACACTTTATCTTTAATGCTTCCTTTCATTTTTATTTTGGCAATATCAAGTAATTATATACTTTTCATAATGTTTCTGGAGGCTAATAAATAGTATGCAGCCAGTTTGAAAAAAATAAAGTACTACTGTTCCTTATTAGGCTGGCGGGTTGTTGGTGTTAAAAGATCAGATGATAATGACGTTCTATTGCTTTTTTCTTATTTTTTCTTCCTTTATTTCTTCCCTCAATAAAACATTTTTGAGCACTTCCTATTTTAAGAACTAAATAAAATAACAGAAATAAAACAAACAACTCTCACTTCCTGGAACATGCTTTTTTTTGTTTGTTTGTTTGTTTTGGTTTTTTGGGGTCACACCTGGCGGTGCTCAGGGGTTACTCCTAGCTGTCTGCTCAGAAATAGCTCCTGGCAAGCATGGGGGACCATATGGGGACCGGGATTCATGATTCGAACCAACCACCTTTGGTCCTAGATTGGCTGCTTGCAATGCAAACGCCGCTGTCTATCTCTCTGGGCCCGGAACATGCATTTTTTAATGAAAAAGTATGATAGTTCAAATACCTACTTTGTGAAATAATAAAAAGTTTTAGGGATAAATCAAAGATAGCAGGGAAGGAAGATTGGGAGTATTAGGAGAAGAAAAGGAATAATCAGTCTTTGCTTCCCCAATAAGGTAATACCAAAGCACATTTCTAAAGGAGATAATTAAATATGCCTCTAAAATCTAGAAACAAGATCACTATTTTCCTAGGAAAAAAGAGTGGTAAGTGCAGTTAGAGAAATAACTACACAATTACTATGACAACAATAGAGAAATACAATGCTTACTTCAAAGGCAGGCAGGGGCTGGGGGAGAAGGGAAATGGGGGACATTAGTGGCAGAAAAGTTGTACTGGTGGTGGGGTGGGCATTTTTATGGCTGAAACACAACTTTGAACATGTTTGTAATCATAGTGCTTAAATAAATAAATTATTAAAATAATTCTAGAAGTTTAATAAACTTAGATCATATGAAAAAAAGTTTGGAAGTAGGCATATATTAATTGATTTTAAGGGAAGTGTAGCCATTTTGTTTAGCAGTAGAAGAAATGATATTACATATTTAAATAATATGTCTTTAGTAGTTCTTGTAGTATTTATATAATGTAGACATTAATATAACCATTTGATAATTGCTTAAACAAAGTTTAAGGCATATTTGTAAAAGCAACTTCTAACAATTCTAATTAAAAGTCTAATGAATTTTGAGAAAGTGTTTTGTGCAATGAGAAAATTTGAAAAAATTTGAAAAATTTGAAAAAAGAATAAAAGGAATTTAAGAGGGGATTAGTCTAAGATGTTTCATAATAACATGTAAGCCGATATGTTGATTTTTGAGAGCCTATTTAGCACATACTCATGATATGGAAATATTGGGAGAAAATATTTATATTGACTAAACCACTAACCGTGTAACAATATCAATGATTCAGTCAAGTTTGTTACATATTTTTATACCTGGAAGTGGACAATAATAAATAGCCAAAATGTCCATTCAGTTCAGAATAAAGCAGTGGTGGATGCTGAAATAATTTTCAAGTGCTTAACAGAGGAAAACTTGATTGCCTTGAACATATTGTAATAGCAAGTTTGACTTGGGGACACTTTGATAAAGGTCAATAAGACAAGAGGAAGATATTAATGGAAACTAGACAGCACAATGTTAAGATGAACAGTGAAAGTAAACTCTCAGTTATGTGGGGGGAAAAGTTGAAAAATGAAGTATGTTAGCTAAAAAAACTGCTAAAACATATTTTGATGGCTTAGATTGATTTATTCTGAATACTTATTATAAAATAGAAAAGGAGAAAAAAAGTGAGCAAAAATTGTTTCTCAGAAACAAGCCTTTTCAAAAGATTAAGGCCATTCACAGAAACACACACACACACACACACACACACACACACACACACACACACATACAACTGCTTTAAGTGAGAAATGACAGTGAAAGATAGCATGCAGAAAAGTCTACCAGCTACGAATGTTCAAACTTTTTGCAAAAACTCTAGAAAACAAATGATTTTAGTCTTTGCTTATCTATCATGCCAAGTGCTCTTTCAAGAGAGTAAGTGTGGGGGCCGGAGTGGTATGGCATTTGCTGTGTACTCAGCTGACCTGACCAGGGTTAGGTCCCTGGCATCCCTTTTGGTCCCTTCTCAGGAGCAATTTCTGAGCACAGAGCCAGGAGTAACCCCTGAGTGCCACCTGTTGTGGCCAAACAAACAAATAAAAATCAAAAGAGTTACAGTAAATGTGCTTTTTTCACATATTGTTCTCACTGTACCAGTTTAATTTAATTTAATTTAATTTATTTGGGTTTTTTTGGCCAAACCCAGTGTCAGGGGTTACTTCTGGCTCTGTGCTCAGAAATCAGTCCTGGCAGATTCGGGGGATCATACGGGATGCCAGGCATTGAATCTGGTCAGCTGCAGCATGCAAGGCAAACACCCTACCGCTGTGCTATCACTTTCCCTCATGCACCAATTTTAAAACTTTCAGGTTAAGGGGCCAGAGCGATAGCACAGCTGGAATTGTGTTTGTCTTGCACACCGCTAACCCGAGTTCTGCCTTCAGCATCCCATAGGGTCCCTGAGTTTGCCAGGAATAATTACTGAACACAGAGCCAAGGGTAATCTCTGAATGTTTTCCAGAGTGGCCCCAACACACACACACACACACACACACACACACACACACACACACACACACAATGAGACAAAACAAAAACTTCCAGGATGAATAAGGGAGTTGTTACTCACCCATTTCAGTAAGATACCAATATAGAAAGGAAAATTTTGAAGAAAATTTTGGAACTGGGTTTTGTACAATGCAGTGAATGTCTGGGAAATAAATATAAGACATAGAAAGCTCAGAGGAATTTATTCCAGCAAAAACAACTTAGTCTGGGTTAACTGAGAGAAAATACATAATGTAAAGAGCTTTAGATTCTTTTCAATTCTACTGACAGGGATCACTCCAGAAAAACGACCCAGCTTAATTATTAGATACCCTTTATGAGAAAGGAAAATTACTTCAGAAAGTGTAGCTGTGAAACTAGAGACTAAAATCGCAAGCAGTAAGTTATTTAAAAATTTAAAAATTAGGGGCCGGGCAGTGGCGTTGGAGGTAAGGTGCCTGCGCTAACCTAGGATGGATCGCGGTTCGATCCCCTGGTTCCCCGTGCCTGCCAGGAGCGACTTCTGAGCGAATAGCCAGGAGTAACCCCTGAGTGTCACCGGGTGTGGCCCAAAAACCCCCCCCCAAAAAAAAAGGAAAAAAATTAAAAATTAAAATATTTGGGGCCGGAGAGATAGCATAACATGCTTGCAAAAAGACGGTGGTTCAAATCCTGGCATCCCATATGGTCCCCCGAGCCTGCCAGGAGCAATTTATGAGTGTAGAGCCAGGAGTAACCTCTGAACGCTGCATTGTGTGACCCAAAATCAAAAATAAATAAATAAATAAATATATTAAATTAAATTAAAATATTCATACCTCAACTTGTGGTTGTTGTTACATATTTGTATATTTATAAAATATTCAAAATACTATATGTTTATATGCAGATATACATGTACATATGTGTATATTTATAAATATACAAATACACAGGCTCCTTTATGAGATGACATGTATTTCATGTACCATTAATGACACCTCAAATAATTCTGACAAAAAGTACCATTTTATAGATAGAAAATATGTGTTTGAACATCTTTTCTGCATGCCAGGAGGTAGTTCAATGGGTAGGACTTTAACTGTTGCAAATCAGCCCCTGATGAGGTTGACTGAAGGAGGAATGGAGACGAGGCCTTTCTCCTCCAGCTAGGACCATGCGTCTGTTACCCTGTTCAGCCGGCGGTTCTGAAGTGAATGCGGCAGGAAGAAAGCCAACAGGCAGTCAGGCTTTTGAAGAAAACAGCTCTTTATTCCACGAAGAGGCCGAAGCCAAAAAGGCCTAAGAATAGGCCCCAGGAAAAAAGCCCCCCACCTTCCACAGACCCTTGCTTTTATGCCCCAGAATCAGGTACCACCCAATGGTGGATCAGATACCACCCAGTGGTGGGAGCAGAATCAGGTACCACCCTAGGGTGGGAGCAGAATGCCAGGTCACACCCTAGGGTAGGGCACAATCACTGATCAGGGTAGGGTCAGTAACATAATAATCCCATCTAAATGTTTACATACACAACATCAGAGCATCACAGATTGCAGCACTCCAGGATTTAAGTAGCACCATTTCTTCAAGCCCCACACTGAATCCCTCTGAAAGTAGATAAACTGAGAATTGCTCAGGAGGGCACCCAGGGTCTCCTAGACATTATTGGGAGCCCCCAAAAGAAATTTAAGAAGTCCTTGTACTTTGTCCTTTAAACTGAGACTACCAACTGCTGAGGTAGGAATGTGGGCTAAGGTGGGTAGAGATTTTACTTTATTGTTTTTGAGGTATATTGCTATTTCTATATTGGATGCATTGTGGTAACATGCTTTTGAGAGGAGGGAGATGGGGGGCATTGGTAGTGAAAATGTCGTATGGGTGAAGGTGTGTTCTTTTTATGACTGAAACCTAACTACAAACATGTTTGTAATCATGGTGCTTAAATAAAGATATTATTTATAAAAAATAAAATAAAAGATGTGGAATTCTATCTCTAAAAGATACTTAATTCTGTAAACTAAAAAAAAAACTTAAAAACTAAAAAAATCAAATAAGTGGTAAGTATGATACAAAAATGAAAATACAGTAGTCCTGTATAAGGAATAAAGTCTATCAGTTTAAATGGAGATAGGCAAAGTGGTCACATGAAAATGTCTACATGAAAATGTTGACACATTAAGAGGTACATTAAAATTAGAATAAAAAATAGTAACTATTCAAGGAAATAGTAATTGACCAGTGCAAAGGATAAGGAACAGGTGCAAGCTGATTAAATCAAATCACAGTTAAGTAAACCAGTGTGGTTACTTAAGAGTGAGTTAGATAGATTAATTTCAACAAGGGTCACCGAGTTAATAAGAGTCAGGAAAAGAGGAATTCTGGTCATCCTAAAATGGTGCAAAGGCGGTCCATGGTTTTGACAATCATCTTATGCTTCATAGGCTCCTTCTGACTGCTGGATTGAGAATAGACAAGATCTGAGGAAAGAAGAGAAGCAGAGCAGTCAATTTGGTGGATATTGCACTAGTGTTTGATAGTCATATCAAATATGACTATCATTTAAACCAGATGGTTTCAATAGAGGTAGAGCAAAAGGTCAAATATTGAATATTTTATAACTACAGCCTAAAAGTAAACATATAGTATATTTCTGAAAGAAAAGTCTGAGTAAAACTTAGACTGAATAATTTTGAATGGATGGTTATAAGTCGAAATGAAATATATTGACTATAAAAAGTCATTACACTTCGAAGTATAAACAGTAAATAAATGAACAAGCAATGATAAAAAAGTATGTTTTTCAGTAGTTTCAAGACATATCTAAGTTCTGGGTATAAGTTATTATATTAAAGTTCTCATATGTTGGTAGAAATCAATAATCTTTAGTTATAGACATTATACATAGATTTGTTATGTAAAAAGACAGGTTCTCCCATTCTTAATGAATGCTTTATTTAGTCATGGTCCTTTGTATTTCTATAAAATTTTAGAACAAGTATGTCAATTTACATTTAAAAATAAAGAAAAGGGGCCGGAGAGATAACATGGAGGCAAGGCATTCGCCTTGCATGCAGAGGGACAGTGGTTCAAATCCCGGTATCTGATATGATCCCCTGAGTCTGCCAGGAGTGATTTCTGAGAGCAGAGCCAGGAGTAATCCCTGAGCGCTGCTGGGTTTGACCCCCCCCCCAAAAAAAAAACCCAAAAGAAATAAATAAAAATAAAGCAAAAATAAACAAAAATCACTATTATTTTAATGTAATTTTTAATCTACAATTCACCTTTAAGTAAATTAACTATGTAAAAGTTAAGACATCTTATATGTACATATGATATATAATTTAGAATATTTCAGTCAACTGTCACCTAAAATGTTATAAATTTTTTTGTGTGTGTTTTGTTTTTGGGCCACATGCCGCAGTGCTCAGGGGTCACTCCTGGCTGTCTGCTCAGAAATAGCTCCTGGCAGGCACTGGGGACCATATGGGACACTGGGATTGGAGTCAACCACCTTTGGTCCTGGATCGGCTGCTTGCAAGGCAAACGCCACTGTGCTATCTCTCCGGGCCCAATGTATATATTTTATAACAAAATATAAATACTAAAGTTGTATTATTTCTGTGTCCTTACTATTTGCTAGTATTGTAGAAATTCAAAGAGCTATTTGTTCAGTATCTTTCTGGAAATCTTGTTGAATTAGTAATTTTAATGCAAAATTTAAATAATAATAGCATTATTATTAAAACTCATAAATAACTGTAATTATATATAAATACTTTATATAGAGAGTATATATATACTCTATATATAATATAATATATAATACTCTCTCTATATATATATACCAAAATAAAAAATAGAATGGTAAAAGTATAAAAGGTATATATATATATATATAAAAGGTGTGTATATATATATATATATATATATATATATATATATATACCTTTTATACTTTTACCATTCTATTTGTTTTTATTTTGGTATAGAAATGAGAGTTATTTCACTAATTAAGTTATACGATAAAATATTAACTGAAATAATGACATAATGTATCCTCTTCTTGCTTTTAATACCTCAAGTGAACAATTTTTTTAAGTTTATGTAGAGCTCTTGGAAATTAAAATTAAAATTATATGTAATAAAATTTTTGTTTTAGTTTTCATCAGGAATTATTTTTTAAACTTTTTATGTAAAAAGGAATCATTAGAGATGTTTTCACTTAGATTTTAAGCTAAATAGACAGCTTGTGGTGAATTTAAGAATGCCTTTCTTCGCTGAAGGTAAGGTGCCTACCTTACCGCGCTAGCCTTGGACGGACCGCGGTTCAATCCCCCGTGCCCCATATGGTCCCCCAGGCCAGCCAGGGGTGACTTCTGAGTGCATAGCCAGGAGTAACCCCTGAGCGTCACCGGGTGTGGCCCAAAAACCAAGAAAAAAAAAAAAGAATGCCTTTCTTAAACTCAGCCTGACCATATTGTTACTCTCAGAGAAATAATATTTTATCCTTCTCTAAAGAGGTAAGAGAACAGTAGGTAAAATACTCCAGGACATTGAAACTAAAGGCATCTTCAAGGAAGAAACAGCACTCTCTAATCAAGTCAAAGCAGAGATACACAAATGAGACTATATTAAGCAGAAAAGCTTCTGCACCTCAAAGGAAATAATGCCTAGGGTACAAACACCACCCACAGAATGGGAGAAGCTATTCACTTGACAGATTAAACAAGAAAATAACATCTAACCCCATCAAAAATGGGGAAAAAATATGAACAATTTCTCAAAGAAGAAATACAAATGGCCAAAAGGACCATGAAAAAAATGTTGCACATCACTAATATCAAGGGTCAGTAATATAATAAACCCATATAAATGTTTACATACACAACAATTAACTTTGCAGTGAATAGAGAATTTGCAGAGGGTAGGGAATTAACTTTGATCCCTGGTATCATCATATATTGTCTCTTGAGTCTTCCTAGGATTAATTCCTGAGTTTAGAATAAGGAGTAAGCCCTGAGAACAATTGAGTGTGATCTCCAAAATAAAAGAAATACCTTTTCAAGTAATATAAGTTGTATAACTAAAAATGACTCTAAAATTATGTAATGTTTCTCAACTGTGTTTCTTGACTATTAATGTTTAAAAAGCATATTTTGTCATGAAAATTATTAAAAGCTGCATAAAATGGATACATTAAAAATCTTCAGAGTGGATATCTGAGATAAAGCATGTGACCTTTGATCTATATTCTTCAATTACTATGGGAACAGAGCATTACACCAGTATGCATGACTGAAAATAGTCCTCCTGACAGACTCACATACTTTGTTGCAGTAACATAATTATTTCTAGACCTAACACAGCCAACCAGTGAAATGCTGTTAGCAGGAAGTCTATGATTTAGAATTAATACAGAAATGAAAGAACTATCAACTTATAGTATTTATATTGCAACTTACAATGATCAAGAATATCACAGAAGGGGCTAGAGCAGTGGTGCACATGGTAAGGCATCTGCCTTGCATACTCTAGTCTAGGATGTATGTGGTTTGATCTCTCAGCATCCCATATGGTCCTCCCATGCCATGAGTGATTTCTGAGCACATAGCCAGGAGTAACCCCTGAGTATCATAGGGTGTGACCCCAAAACAACCCCCCAAAAGAAAAATAATATAGAAGTCATAGCATAATCAAATCCATAGGATGGGTTTATTTATAGTCTAAGGAATAGTGTAACATAATTACTATGAAGCTAAATAATTTATTTGGTTTTGGGACCACACTCCATGGTGCTCAAAGACTATTAAATACTTAGATTATTACATGTTTAGATTTCTGTATCTGTGCTCAGGGATTATTTCTGACTCTGTGTTCAAGAGCCACTTTCTGGTTCTGTTTTTAGGGATCATTTCTGGTGGTTCTTGAAGACAAGATATGATGGGAAGGACTGAACTGGGGATGGCTGTGTTCAAGGCCAGAGCCTTAACATCTAAACTGTCTCGTTGGCCCTGTATATCTAATTTTAAAAGTTCATCAATTAATGACCAGATGGTATTCTTTACATTAGGGACAAAAATTCACATTTTTTTTCTGCCTTCTCAAACTTTTTGCTAATCCATCTGTTACCTTGCATTCTTTTTATTTGTAAAATTATTAATAAATCTGAGAAAAGATTTCTGTCTATTGAAGTAACTATTTAGTCCTTTGTGTTAGCTCAATATTTCCAGAACATTAAGAATGTTACTATATACTATTTGCTTTCAAGTGATGAAAATAGTACTATATTTTGGAATTACCTTTTTTTTAATCTCACGGTTTCAGTATTGACTCTGTAATTTAATCTATTAATATTTCTCCACACTGTGATGAACCTGATGCACATGTCCCCTTAGCACTGGTACTTCCTATTGACTTGTCCTTTCTTGATTTCTTTCCTTCTCTTTCTTCTCATTCATATATCTGGCATCAAAGTCCATCTACCAGTAGTCGGCAATTTGCGGCTCGAGAGCCACATGTGGCTATTTACACTTTTAATTTGGCTCTTTTGTGTGCTGGGCGGCCGCTCCAGTAGTCAGGACTCTGTTCCTAGCCTCTGTCAGTGGGTGCCCAGTGTGCAGCTCCTGCGCAGGTCCCAAGAGTGTAAGATGATACCCAGTATCAATCCTAAACAAAGGTGTTCCCCCAAGGTCATCCTTTCTTAAACCTCTTCCTTTGATATGTAAAAGTCCACTGAATATGTACTTCTCTCTCTCTCTCTCTCTCTCTCTCTCTCTTGACCTGAAGCCTCCTGGTATTGGGAACTGGTTTGAATAAAGAAAGAGGTGTTCTAGCTTTTTGGGTTCAAGGCAGAGAGTACAAGGTAAAAGGCCATGGACTCCATGATCATCCTTTTCTGGCTAGGTTTATTATTTCTTTCCTGCTACCTTGCTTCTTCAGACCAGGTTGGGTGGGGTTTAGAAATACAGTGCCTGGAGTGATCTTAAAACACATATTTTATTTTGCACAAGAGTGGGCATCTTCCATGAAGGGATTCTCAACCCAGAGTTTTCTTTTCCATAGATTCTCATGTTCAGAGTACTCATGATTAAAGTTGTGAGCTAATGCCCTTAAATGCTGTTTTTCATATTGATTATGACTTTCTGCATAATATAAGTGCCAATCAGAATTTTTTTGCAAGAGTGAAAATATTTCAATATCTCATTCTCAGACACAGCTATCCCAGAATCAGATTCTTTTTTGTACACATCCATCTTATGTTTCACTGTAAAAACTACTTGTGAAACTCCCCTGCAGAGAAATATTAAATTCATAGAGAAAATAGACAATGTCTGCCAAATACACAAGCTTAGCTACCCATTCCTTGTCCAACTCGGGCTATACAAAGACAGAGTTCTGCTCTTACAGGAACTGCACTACTTCTTCCCTCTTGCCAACAAGGCGAGAGAGCACCCTTCCCCTGAATAGCCACTTCACTTCTTCATGAAGAATATGTTAGTATCGGGTATCCATACTCTCACCCAGGGCGGTGAATAGCCTAGATTTGATCACAATTGTGAATTTCACAAATTATCTTTACTGTGTTATCTGTCACAGAGTTTAATTCAGCAGGGAGTTTTTTTTTCCAGTCTATCATACAATGAGTGGATACAATGTACAGGTGTACAACTTCTATTTCTTGTGACTACACAAAAACACTGAGCTAAGCACAATGCATCATCTGTACATACATCAACATATCAGATTATTATTCTGAGTGAAATGAGTCAGAAGGAGCGATGTAGACACAGAATAATCATTTGTGGCATATAAGAATAATAAATGGCAATATGGTAATAATATCTAAAGAAAATAGGGATGAGGGACAGGAGGACTAGTCCATGATAGGAAGCTTGCCATAAAAAATGGTGAGTTTAGTTAGAATAGAGAAAGGTGCATTATGACATTGATAGTTGGAACATATCACTCTGGACAAGAACTTGGTGCTGAAAATGGATAAGTGACATGCATGGTACCCGTTAATTAACAATATTGCAAGCCATGGTGTCATAAAGAAAATTTTGCAAACCTCAGTGTCATAAAGGAAAAGAGAGATAGAAAAAAGCCCCTGACATAGGCAGAGGA
>PVKC010046393.1:0-11245 GCA_004027635.1 Crocidura indochinensis
TTTTTTTTTAAAATATATTTTACTTAAGTAACATGATCATAGTTGGGTTACAGTCATAAACAGAACACCCCCCTTCACCAGTGTAATATTACTCCCTCCCCTTTCCCGTCCCCTGCCTGTATTCGAGACAGGCATTCTACTACAGTTATTTGTTTTTAAGTTCAGTAAATTATTTTTCTTTTTTTGGTTTTTGGGCCACACCCAGTGACGCTCAGGGGTTACTCCTGACTATTCGCTCAGAAGTCGCTCCTGGCAGGCACGGGGGACCTTATGGGGAACCGGGGGAATCGAACCGCAGTCCGTCCTAGGTTAGCACAGGCACCTTACCTTACCTTCAGCACCACTGCCCGGCTCCAGTAAATTGTATTTTTTTCCTTAAAAGATAAGAGTAAAAAAAATATAGTAAAGGTGTGATAGTGGCAATCGCCGTTGTTTGTATGGGTCCAGAAAAATGAGGAAAATGGAAAAAAAAATCCTTGACCTGATTACAAAAATGGCCTCACCCCAGAAGTTTATTGGCATAAGACTGACTTGGGGTTCCAGGCATACCAGTCTGTCCAACCTGAGTCATTCTCCGTGGTCCCGGTGAAACTTTTTCACACTTTAGCTATTGTTGGTATCAGATTCTTAAATTTAAAGACTCTGGATTCTGTGCATTTCTTTCATCCATGTCAGACTGCTGTGGAGCATCCTCTAGTTTCAGCATACCATTAGATGCCCTCTGGATTCTGTGCATTTCTTTCATCCATGTCAGACTACTGTGGAGCATCCTCTAGTTTCAGCATACCATTAGATGCCGAGCGATCTGCCCTGCATGCAGACTGTTGCTGAGTAGTCTGAGTGTTGGGAGCATTCTTTGGAGTAATTCAAGGCCAAAGCAGTGGTAGGTCTTCCCTGGTAGAGGCTTGGATCCTGGTAATGTTATAGTCAATTGTGGTTGTTTCCATAGATGGTATCCATTTTTCTTTAAGCACCATGATTTACCAAATTGTTCGTGAGGAAGTTGTTTCAGGCATTAAGTGTTCAAACATCAGTCCCACCAGTGTTCCACATTTCCCACCCACCTCCTAACTTACCCTCTTGCAGGCCCGTACACATTTGCTTCATATTGTTTTTTGTTACAGCACAAAGGCAAACGGAATTGTCAAAATTTAGCTCAACGAGGATCACTTTGTAATAGCTGTAGATGCTCAACCCCTAAGGAGTTACTGAGCTGTGAGTGGTGCTTTTCTGGGTACTATTTAGGCTCACTGAGTGTGGTAGATTTCTGTTTCTTTCTCATAAGATTTTCTAATGAAAATCTTACAGGCTGAAACTACTGTGAAATTTTGAGGCATTATAGATCTGAAACAAATTTGGCAGTCTGGCAGTTGTGTGGGGCTGTTTTCTGTGGAGACTGGAGGGCGTGACTCTAGGCTGCTGTGGCTTAGGCAGAAAGGAGAATCTCCCCCACCTATTCTCAGAATGCCCCAGAGGTATCAACCTCAACCAGACTTTGGGAAGTTAGTTTGGTGGAGGAGCCTGGCTGTTTCCTTACTGGAAGATGGCAGAGGCTGCTAGGTTTTCACATGGGGTTTGGTCCAGTGTCATTCTGAAAATATCCCAAGTTTTTGGTTGTGTAGTCCGGTCCCACCTGAGAAGGTTCAGCTGCTCATATTTCAGTTCAACTACTAATTTTGTTTTCAAATTGTGTATATTATGCTTATGCTACCCAGCTCTGTTCACTTGTAGGACAGAAGTTCCTCCACAAGCTGATTCCAGTTCTGTGGCCTCCTTAGCTCTAAGACCTTAAAAACAGCATTTCTCTCACAATGGGAGTGGGAGTCTCTTCACAAATATTTCTTGCTGGGGTTAGATGCTTTTTTTCCTTAATAAGTTCTGTAAGTAACTCGTATATTTTTGATATTAGCCCCTTATCTGATGGGAATTGGGTGAGTAGTTTGTTTCTCCCATTCTGTGGATGGCTTTTTTTATCCTAGGCACTATTTTCTTTGAGGTGCAGAAGCTTCTCAGCTTAATATAGTCCCAGCTGTTTATCAGTGCTTTGATTTGTTTGGAGAGTGCTGTTTCCTCCTTCAAGATGCCTTTTTTAGTCTCTGAATTGGAGTGTTTTACCTAAGAGTTGTTCTATATACCTTACGGTTTTAGGCCTGATATCAAGGTCTTTAATCTATTTGGATTTGACCTTTGTGTGTGATGTTAGCTGGGGGGTCTGAGTTCGCTTTTTTACAAGTGGCTAACCAGTTGTGTCAACACCACTTGTTGAAGAAGCTTTCCTAGCTACATTTTGGATTTCTTGCCCCTTTATCAGAGATTAGTTGATTGTATGCCTGGGGAGCATTCTCTAAATACTCAAGTCTATTCCACTAATCTGAGGGTCTGTCTAACTCCATCAAAAAATGGGGAGAAGAAATGAACAGACACTTCCTCAAAGAAGAAATACAAATGACCAAAAGACACATGAAAAAAATACTCCACATCACTAACCATCAGGGAGATGCAAATCAAAACAATGATGAGGTACCATCTCACGCCACAGAGACTGGCACACATCACAAAGAACATGAACTATCAGTGCTGGCGGAGATGTGGAGAGAAAGGAACTCTCAGTGACTGCTGGTGGGAATGCCATCTAGTCCAGCCTTTATGGAAAACAAAAAGGAGATTCCTCAAAAAAATGAAAATTGAGCTCCTATAGGATCCAGCTATACCACACTTAGGGATATACCATAGGAACACAAAAATACAATACAAAAATCCCTTCTTCACACCTATATTCATTGCAGCTCTATTTACAGTAGCCAGACTCTGGAAACAACCAAGATGCCCCTCAACAGATGAATGGCTAAAGAAACTTTGGTACATATGTAACACAATGGAATAGGAATATTATGCAGCTGTCAGGAGAGATGAAGTCATGAAATTCACCTATACACGAATGTACATGGAATCTATTATGCTGAGTAAAATAAGTCAGAGGGAGAGAGATAGACACAGAATAGCCTCTCTCATCTATGGGTTTTAAGAAAAATTAAGGACATTATTTTAATAAGGCCCAGAGACAATAGAGAGGACAATAGAAGGACTGGCTCACAATATGAAGCTCACCACAAAGAATGGTGAGTGCAGTTAGGGAAATAACCATACTAACAACTGTCATGATAACGTTAATGAGTGAGAGAAGTAGACAGCCAGTCTTGAATACAGGCAAGGGTTGGGAAGGAGAGAGAGGCATTAATGGTGGGAATGTTGCACTGGTGAAGGGGGGTTTTCTGTTTATGATCGAAACCCAACTACAATAATGCTTGTAATCATGATACTTAGGGCCCGGAGAGATGGCACAGCGTCATTTGCCTTGCAAACAGCCGATCCAGGACCAAAGGTGGTTGGTTCGAATCCCGGTGTTGTAATCCCTGTGCCTGCCAGGAGTTATTTCTGAGCAGACAGCCAGGAGTAACCCCTGAGCACCGCCGGGTGTGGCCCAAAAACAAAACAAACAAACAAAAAACAAAAATCATGATGCTTAAATAAAAATTTTATTAAAAAAACAAATATCCCCCCCTCCCAATTTCAGTGAAAGGCTGCCATCTTGTGGTTTTAAAACATACAAGATTTGGGCTCAAGCAATAGCACAGCCCGTAGGGCATTTGCATTGCACATGGGTGACCTGGGACCAATCAGGATTTGATCCCTGGTGTTCCTTATGGTTCCCCAACCTGCCAGGAGTGATTTCTGCGTGAAGAGCCAGGAGTAAGCCCTGAGCATCTGTGGGTGTGGCCCCTTTCCTAAAAAATAAGATATAAAAGAAAACACGATTTTTAAAAAAATCTGTCAAATCTCCAATATTTCAAGGGAGATCCTGAAAAAAGAAACCATGTAAGTCGTCAAGGGCCCAAGTAATATTACAGCGGGCATTTGCATTACAGGGCATTTACCTCAAGTGACTAAGATTTTATCTCCAGCACCACACGTGGTCCTCTAGTTCTGCCACCACCATGTGGTCCCCCAGCCCTATCAGGATTGCTCTGAGTGTAGAGCTAGGAGAAAGACTTCAAGCAGTCTGGTGTGGCCAAAAGAGACACAGACACACACAGACAGATAGACAGACAGACACACACACACACACACACACACACACACAAAGAAAAAATGCTAAATCTTTGATCAAATTATATATATATATATTTTTTTCTGGTTTTTGGGCCACACCCAGCAGTGCTCAGGGATTACTCCTGGCTGTCTGCTCAGAAATAGCTCCTGGCAAGTACGGGGGACCATATGGGACACCGGGATTCGAACCAACCACCTTTGGTTCTGGATCGGCTGCTTGCAAGGCAAACGCCACTGTGCTATCTCTCCGGGACCCAAATTATATTTTCGTATGCTTGGACAGTTGATCTGGATTTTTTTGTTTGTTTGTTTTTTGTTTTGGGGTCACACCTGACAGTCCTGGCTCTATACTCAGAAATCACTTCTGGCAGGCTCAGGGGACCATATGGGATTCCAGGACTCGAACCGTCCTTGTGCATGCAGGGCAAATGCCCTACCTCCATGCTATCTCTCCAGTCCCCCTGTAGATCTATTTTTAACAAGAGCTTATTTTAAATAAAGATTCCTCATTTAGTCCCTTCTTGGATTTGAAACTGTTTTGCATATATATTTTTTTCTTTTGTTTTTGGGCCACACCCATCGATACTCACACTCAGCAAAACCACACCCAGAATTTTGGGCTCAAGAATTACTCCAGGTGGTGCTCATGGGACCATATGGGATAGCAGGGATCGAACCTGGGTTGGCTGCATGCGAGGCAAGTACCCTACAAAATGTTTTAAATTAGGAGCTGGTGTGTAAGTATGGGGGCTTAGCACGGCTGTCTTGTGAGCATGTGATCATGGGTTCAAACTCGTAGTATATATTTTTTTCTTCTGGTTTTTCGGCCACACCCATTTGATGCTCAGGGGTTAGTCCTGGCTAAGAGCTCAAAAATTGCCGCTGGCTTGGGGGGACCATATGGGACGCTGGGGGATTGAACCGTGGTCCTTCCTTGGCTAGCGCTTGCAAGACAGGCACCTTACCTCTAGTGCCACCTCGCCGGCCCCAACTCCTAGTATCTTAATCTTACATGCACCAGCATCCTTCTTATTAGTGTCAACTGTCTGAGCCTGGCAGCCGTGCAGTCTCTATCCCTGGCATCAGAAGTTTCTGGCTGTACTTTAGCTGGGCGTATATAAGCGCCACAGAAAGGGCGGGCGCTGACCCAGGCTGAATACTGCAGCTAGATCCATGTGCCAACCCCACGGTTGGGAAGTACCACTGTGTTGAGCACAGTGATCAAGCAGCATAGCTGTAACTGCTGTGCGCCCAGCTCACAGGAGCGGGGCACTGTACTGTGTAAGCAACACAGACTGGAGGACCAACCTTGGTGATCACCTTAGTCAAATGTGCGAGTATCAGGCCCCTACACCCCCCTCCCCCAGCTGTGGGAGGGAATGAAATAATGAAACAATAGGCATTGAGATTTGAAATCTTTAAAATAAAATTATTTAGGGCTGGAGTGAATTCAACAGGCAGGAGTCCATGTTTAGTGTGCTGAAGGCCTCAGTTCTTTCTCTAGCATCTCCTGGTCTTTTGAGCACCAGCCTACCCTGGTTTGATCCCCAGAACTACCTATGGTCTCTCCCTAGAATCACCTGGAGTGATCCCTGAGTATAGAGCCAGAAGTAAGCCCTGAGTACTGACTGCTGGGTATGATCCCAAAACATCACAAAGTTTCTTTTTTGAAGGTTCAGAGTTATAGTACAACAGGGCACTTGCCATACATAAGACTGATCTGGGTTTTAGTCCCCGCATATGGACCCCTGAGCCTTCCAGGAGTGCCTTCCCCACCCCCGGGGGAAATATCCTTTATTTTGGGGCAGGGATTCCAGAAATCCAACCCCGGGTCTGAGATGTGTGAAGCATGTGCTCTGCCTGTGAGCTATAACCCTGGCTTTTTGGCAGTTTGTATTTAAGTGTCCCTGTTTTCTGCTTCAGTAGACATGGAGGAGGCTTGAAGATCAGGGGCCTGGTTTGATGTTTTGCATTTCTTCAAATGTATTGCAGTTATGCTAAGAAAGAATCTGATCTTAATGGAGCCCAGATGAAGCTTCGAGAATATGAAGCAGCACTGAATTCTAAGGACGCGGCTTTGGCTACAGCACTTGGTGACAAAAAAAGCCTAGAGGTAGATGTGGAGGATCTGAAGGATCAGGTGGCACAGGTAAGTAAGCTTGGCTTTATGACTGCATGTGTGTGCAGGACATATGTTGGCAGATCATTTCAGTTGAGTGGCACCTGAAGGAAGGAAAGTCTTGAGGTTACACAGGTCTGGGTTAAGCAGTGCTGTGGCTCGTTTTGTGTCTTGTTCTCAAAGTCTATTTTGATGTTCCTCCAGATGTGAAGCTGGGAAAGGTGTCATCATTGTTCTTCTAAGGAAAAGATGTAGCTAAATTGTTGTCTGAACATTTGAAATAGGAGTTGGAGGCCTATTTCTGCTTCCGCTACCAGTGACCAACTGAGATGAATTTTGACATGACACTCAGGGTTGGGACTCAAAATATTTGTGACTGGGATTAAGACGAGGCCCTCATGTGTTGATACATTTGGAGAAACTTGGCAACATAATTTAAGCCATAGGTACCTTACACTCATTATTAAATGATTGCTGTATAATTTCCCTTTATTCTTTTCCTTGTGATAGTTGGAAGCCTCCCTAGCTGCTGCCAAAAAGCAGTTAGCAGATGAAACTTTGCTTAAAGTGGATTTGGAGAATCGCTGTCAGAGTCTTACTGAGGACCTGGAGTTTCGTAAAAGCATGTATGAGGAGGTAACTATAATTGCAATTTTTTGTAGGGGTCCAAAGCAGAGGGGTGGAGAGAGGGAGAGAGAGAGAGAGAGAGAGAGAGAGAGAGAGAGAGAGAGAGAGAGAGAGAGAGAGAGAGAGAGAGAGAGAGAGAAGAATATTTTTTAAGGGTAATAACTACCACAAAGTACTGCATAGGTAGCATGAGTCAATCAATGTACAGAAATAATAGTTTCAGTGGATTATATTTCCCTCTTGTGGTCATTTTAATTATTGCATTAAAGGCTTCTGTATTCTATTTTGACTTCTCATGGCTGGATGCTTGGATAGAAATTGTGTTCTAAGACTATACCTTCAGGGATCATTTCTATAGTATGTGACTAGAGAAGTTTCTCTAATCGTGTAGAGCACCCAAAGCCACGAGAAGGAGCCAGAGCGTCCTCTCCTGAGCATGAAGCTGGCTCTAGGTGTCGCTTCTGCGGCTGCCTTTGGCCATTGATGATCGTTCTCCCTTTCCTCTGGAAAGGGTAGAGGGAGAGGCTACAGTCTTGAGTGGTTAAAAAAAAAAAAGAAATTGTGCTCTAGGATTTGTAGTTTTTTGGTTTTTGTTTTTATTTTTAGGAACTGTGTTCTTAATAATTCTAGTTTTAGATAGTTCCTTGAAATATAAGATGCTGATTAACTTCCCATCTTTTTAAATTTTTTTTGTCTTTGGATTTTTGGGCCACACCCAGTAGTGTTTAGGGGTTCCTGGCTCAGGGGACTGTATGGGATGCCAGTGGTGAACCCAGGTCTGATCTACGTCAGTCTTGTGTAAGCCAAATGCCCTACCGCTGTGCTACCCTCCAACTCCAACTTCTCATTTTTATTTCATTTTCTGGTTTTTGGCCATACCTGGCAGTGCTTTGGTACTATTCCTGGGTCCTGGTGCTTGAGTGAGGCGTGCAGTACGAGGAATTGAACCTGAGAACCTCTTGCATGCAGATCATGTGCTCAGAGCAAAATATTGGTTGAATCCATGCCTGTTACATATTAATATGCATAAGAAAGATTGATAATGAATGAATCTTCAACTTGAAATTGTCCTGAATGATAAGGTGGATTTTCAGGTGGATTTATTTTCCAAGGATGTCCTCAGATCATTGATAAAAGTTATTTTGTGTGATATTTAAGTAACTTTTCCTGTTTCTTGTATTCAGAGTAATTAGTAGCTCTGCCACATAGAACCCAAACTGAGTGAATGAAAGAAATGGTATTTTGGGGCAGGGGGAAATTTAGGTTATACCCAGTACTTAGGAATCACTCCTTTACCATTCTTGGGGGATCATGATGGAGATTGAACCTGGGTTATTTGCATAAAAGCAAGTGCCTTACCTGCTGTACTATCACTCTAGCCCTCAAGAGATTGTATTTGTTAATTAGAGAAAGAAATACTATTTCTTTTTTTTTTTTTCTTTTTTTTTTGGTTTTTGGGTCACACCCGGCAGTGCTCAGGGGTTATTCCTGGCTCCATGCTCAGAAATTGCTCCTGGCAGGCACGGGGGACCATATGGGGCACCGGGATTCGAACGGATGACCTTTTTGCATGAAAGGCAAACGCCTTACCTCCATGCTATCTCCCGGGCCCCAAGAAATACTATTTCTTTCGTTAGTCCATCTTACTTGAGCTTAAGGGGGCAGGGATGAATCTACTCACTTGCCTGTCCTGATGACCCTGAGATAGTATGTCAGTGCAGCCACAGCTTGTTTTGTGTCCTTCTCCCTCTCCAGGAAATCAATGAAACCAGAAGAAAGCATGAGACTCGCTTGGTCGAAGTGGATTCTGGGCGTCAGATTGAGTATGAGTACAAACTGGCCCAAGCCCTTCATGAGATGAGAGAGCAGCATGATGCCCAAGTGAAACTGTACAAGGAGGAGCTGGAACAGACCTACCATGCCAAAGTGAGCCTCCTCCCCTCCACCCCCCTCCCCGCCTCCGTGCCATTGCACAGACATGGCCCTCAGTCTTCCTGAAGACCATGACTTGCTGATAGTTTATTGCGGTTTTCTGAATTGAAAGACTAGTTTTCTAGTTTGCCAGTCTTCCTGAGGACAGAGAACATTAAAAAAAAAAGTTGTCAACAATGTGAATGTTACTGGAAATTATAATAAAAAAGTAGGTTTCTTCCAGTTAACATTCAACTTCTAGTCCCATGGATCTTTTGTGCCATTTCATAGTTAAGTCCCAAACTACCTGAATTGCTTTTATTCACACAATAAGCCCTGTGCATATATTTGGTAATAAGTGGGACTCGGACTGCATTAGGTTCTTGCTTACATGTCCCCATGTAGGCTATGGCCACCACACTTCGGACTGTTTAAATTTAAGCAAAAGATTATGTGAAAATTCGGATGATTTATCCCCCTGCCACTACTATTTATTTAGAAAATATAATAGGAATTTCACACTGGTTAACCCCATGCAAGAATTTGGAGGGGTGGGGAATGTTGTACCCAGCAGTGCTCAGGACTTGCTCCTGATTCTCTGCGCAGGGATTATTCCTGATGGGCTCGGGGCCCATATAGGATACCAGGAATCAAACTCAGGTCAGATGTATGTAAGGAAGAAGTACCTTATCCACTGTTCTTTATCTTCAGCCCCGATCATGTAAAAATCTGTACTGTCACAAATGAGTACAAACTTGCCTAGTAAAACTCTAGTTTGTTAAATGTTACATGATTTGACGAATAAGAGTTATTAATGGAGAAGACTCAGAAAATAGGGTTATGGAGATATTCCAATAAATTTTGTTGCCTCAGACTGTGCCTGATGCTTTTAATCCATTTTCTATGAAGTAGTTATTGGTAAAAGGGAAAGATTTAAGGGGCTGGAGAGATAGCATGGAGGTAAGGTGTTTGCCTTTCATGCAGAAGATTCAAATCCCGGCATCCCATATGGTCCCCAGTGCCTGCCAAGGGCGATTTCTGAGCATAGAGCCAGGAGTACCCCCCTCCCCCAAAAAGGGGGGGGGAAAGATTTAAAAAAATAATCAAAAAGGTTGGGGGGGCATACTTGATTGACAATGCTCAAGGGTTACTCCTGTTTTTTACACTCAGGAATCACTCCTGGCAGTGCTCAGGGGATCGTATAGGATCCTGGGGATTGAACCTGAGTCAACTGTGTACAAAGCAAGTGCCTTTCTTGCTGTACTGTCTCTGTACCCATGGACAGGTATCCTGGTTCAGATAGGGTCAATCACATACACTTCAGAGGGAAGAGGTTGAATAGGGAATAGAAGATTAGAAGTACTTGGTGGGACAGGATATTGTTCTTACCCAAGAAACTATCTTTACTTTTGAAGTGTTTTTATCTGGTTTAAAATACTGTATCAGTTTGTACTTACTGCTTTATAGTCTACTAGATTTGGTGGATTGGATATATGATTTTTCTTTCCCCTAAAATATTACAATAGCCACATTACTACTGTTTAGATATTAGAGATACAATGGATTAAATGTTGAACTAATACTTTAATATTGTTAAAACTCAAAACAAAACAAAACAACAAATCTCAAAAACTGGGAATTGAGTTGAGAGATCAGAAAGACTTAGGTAACACTTCATACCTTCGTCATAAAACTCTATGATGCTTTTCCTGTGTTTCATCAACCAGTTACAGGCAAGACATCGGTTTGAAATGTAATGCCTTGAGGTGACTATTGCTTCCTCATTTATTCACATTCACTCGATAAGACTGACAGGTTTGCTTCTTTTCAGCTTGAGAATGCCAGACTCTCATCAGAGATGAATACTTCTACTGTCAACAGTGCCCGGGAAGAACTGATGGAAAGCCGGATGAGGATTGAGAGCCTTTCCTCTCAGCTTTCTAACCTACAGAAAGAAGTAAGTGAAAGGGTTGAAGCTGAGTAGAAAGGCTGCTGCCTCATGGTTGTCTCTTCCTTTTGTTCCTCCTGAAGTTGTTTTTCCCTTTGGGGCCAATGGTTGCCTGTACCAAGGTTTCACAGCTCCTTCTAGTTATTTGTATTCTCTGAGCAGACTATTACTCCTAAGTTAATAGATGATCCAGGGCTAAGGGAGTGCTTTTTGAGTACCAACCGTCACTTTGTCCAAACGACCCTGGACATCTGACCTGGCCAGCAGTCTTACAGCCACATGCGGTTCTGTTCCAATAGCTCCTCTTTCACTCTTACTTGGAAAATATGCAGAAATTCTTCATGGGTGGGAAATGCTTTTCTTTTCTAGACAAATTAAATTCTGTTTGAACTTCTTAGTAGTTGAATTTTGAGAAGTGGTGTGTAATAACTTGAGTGTTCATTAGGAATTGGAGCATCCTTTTATAAAGTGAGTTTCAGGACTGCTCTGCGAACAGCAGGCACTTCATTGTGGGTGATGAGCTCGAAGTG
>PVKC010046394.1:0-11249 GCA_004027635.1 Crocidura indochinensis
GAGGCAATGATAATAATAAAGGACAATAGTTTATTTTCAATCGCCATATTTTTATAAATATATAATTTTTATTTTGGTCATAGTGGCTTACATATCTTTCACAGTAATATTTTAGGTACATATTAACATTGAATCAGGGGCCCGGGAGATAGCATGGAGGTAAGGCGTTTACCTTTCATAGAAAAGGTCATTGGTTCGAATCCCGGTCCCCCATATGGTCCCCCATGCCTGCCAGGAGCAATTTATGAGCATGGAGCCAGGAGGAACCCCTGAACACTGCCGGGTGTGACCCCAAAAAAAACAAAAAAAAACATTGAATCAGGGAAAATCCCATCACCAAATTTGTCCTCCCTCCACCCCCATTCCCATCTTGCATCCCATATCCCCCACCTTCACCCCCAGGGCTGCTAGAATGAGAGGGCTCCTCTGTGTCATCCTTTTTTAGTATGCCTTTGCAGAAAGAAATGGTGCAAAACAAAAAATAAAAATATATACGCTCACATATATATAAAGAAAAAAAGATTTTAAAAATGAATTAAAAAAAAGGTAATTAAAGGAACAAAGTGATGCAGGAGGCTACCTTACATTTGGGGAAAAGCAGGTTAAGAGGTAGTGTTTCATAGGTCTTAAACTTATGATGGCAGTATAGGCTTCCTCATTGTCTTTTGAGATTTTCTTGTGGGTGTGTTCTCCAGGGTGCCATTTCATCACACACCTGGTCTTCTTGAGATTCAGAAAAGATTTGCGGCAGGGAGATCCTACGTAGAGTTCTTGCAGTGGGGATTCTTTTGGAACTAAGTCCGGTGTCAAGCAACAGTCCACGTTAGGGAAAGGTGATAAGGAGGACCACACAGCATGAGCCAGCAAGGGTGTTGGTCTCTGGGTTGTTTCCAGATTATGGTTATTGTAAATAGCGATTAAATAAATATATGTATGTAAAGAGCATTTTTGTATTGTGCCTTTGTATTCCTAGGGTATATCCCTAGGAGTTGTATAGCTGGATCATATGGAGCTCAATTTTCAGTTGTTTGAGGAATCTCCATATTGTTTTCCAGAAAGACTAGACTAGACGGCATTCCTATCAGAAGTGAATGAGAGTTCCTTTCTCTTCACAACCCTGCCAGCACTGATTATTCTTGTTCTTTGTGATGTGCGCCAATCTCTGTGGCGTGACATGGAAACTGATTGTTTTGTTTTGTTTTGTTTTGTTTTGCATCTCCCTGATGATTACCACTGTCTCTGCCCTAACTGCACTCTCCCATAAATGTGGCTAGCTTGCTACCATGAACTGGTCCTCCTAGACCTCAACTCTATTGTCTGTGGATACTATTACCATATTATCTTAATTATTTTTGTATCCCACAATGAGTGCAATGATTTCTCCTGTTCTTTTGTTTTTGGGAAATGCCTATAGTATCCAAATCCTACTCCTAAATCCATTTTGAGTCAGGGATATATTTTTTCATTTTATTTCTTTTTTATATCTTCCTTTAAACACCTCAATTACAAACATAATTGTACCTGGTTTTTAGTCAAATAAAGACACCCACATTCACCAGTGCAACATTTCCATCACCAATGCCCTATATCTCCCTCCTCACCTTCCCCCTGTATTTGAGACAGGCTTTCTACTCTCTCATTCATTCACATTGCTATGATAGTTGTCAGTGTAGTTATTTCGCCAACTGCACTCATCACTCTTTGTGGTGAGCTACATATAGTGAGCTGGAGAATGTCTTTCATTTTTCTTAAAACCCATAAATGAGTGAGACCATTCTGTATCTTTCTCTCTCTCTGACTTATTTCACTCAGCATTATATATTCCATGAACATCCACGAATAGGAAAATTTCATTACGTCATCTCTCCTAACGGCTGCATAATATTCCATTGTGTATATGTACCACTGTTTCGTTAGCCATTCATCTGTTGAAGGGCATCTTGGTTGTTTCCAGAGTCTGGCTATTGTAAATAACGCTGCAATGAATATAGATGTGAGGGAGGGATCTTTGAATTGTCTTTTTTGTGTTGCTAGGAGTGGCATAGCTGGATCATATGTGAGCTCAATTTCCTGTTTTTGAGGAATCTTCATATGGTTTTTCATAAAGGTTGAACTAGATGGCATTTCCAACAGCAGTGAATAAGAGTTTCTTTCTCTCCACATCCCTGCCAGCATTGATTGTTCTTGTTCTTTGCGATGTGTGCCAGTCTCTGTGATATGAGATGCACTTCATTGTTGTTTTGATTTGCATCTCCCTGATGGTTCGTGATGTGGAACATTTTTTTTATGTATCTTTTGGCCATTTGTATTTCTTCTTTGAGGATATGTCTTTGAGGATATGTTCATTTCTTCTCCCCATTTTTTGATGGGGCTACATGTTTTTTCTTATTAAGTTCTGTCAGTATATTTTCGATATTGTATATTTTTGATACTAGCCCCTTGTCTGATGAGTATTGGGTAAATAGTTTCTCCCATTCTGTGGGTGTCTATTGTATCTTAGGCACCATTTCCTTTGAGATGCAGAAGTTTCTCAGTTAATATAGGGTTTATCTTTGTTTCGACTAGTTTGCTCCTACTGATATTAAACCTCCTAAATACAATTATATACTCCAGTCTACTGTGCAGTGTCTTCAGACTCAAACAATTCACATCCTTACTTATAAATTATGTTTCTTCTTTCTTTTTTGTTTGTTTGTTTGTTTTTTTTTTGGTCACACCGGCAGCACTCAGGGGTTACTCCTGTCTCTATGCTCAGAAATCGCTCCTGGCAGGCACGGGGGACCATATGGGATGCCGGGATTCGAACCACCAACCTGCATGCAAGGAAAACACCTTACCCCCAAGCTATCTCTCCAGCCCCATGTTTCCTCATTGTGCAGTGAAACACTTGAATCAGGATCAGTGAGAGTTTTATCAATCCTTTCAAAGTTTTATCAGTTCCTACATAACATCAAAGTACTTTGATCATATAGCATTAGAAATATGAACTTACTGGATAAGATGGAGTCTTCCACTGGCATTTTAACTATGCAAAGGACAAATTATTGTAGCAAATAATTGCGTAGCAGGGAACTGTGTTCATGAGAGTTGTAACTGAAAACATGTTCTCTATATTTATATCAACCTTATGCAAGAAACATGCTGTAAATAAAGACGACTTTTTCACAGCCATTGTATCATGGAAGATATAAATATCTATTGTGGGCTTGGTTAGAAAAGAATCAGTGCTCTTTCCAGGTGCTAAGTATACAAGTTTATGCCTTGAAGTCAAGAACAATATGCATGGCATTTGTTGTGATTATGTCAGTCCTGAAGTTTAAGAAGCAAATGCAACTATTTTACATAAGGTAAGGATAAGAAGTTATTTGTAATACAGTGTGATAGTGAAAGCATTCTCTTCTGAATTGCAATGTGAAGGAAAAAAGCTAGAAAAACGTTTGACAGTATTCCAGTTGGCAACTGGTAACATTCTAATAAGTCGATACTGCTGAGAGTTCAACGAGAAAATTTTTCTGAGAGTGAAATGAATCAGTAAAAGAGCAGATCAATGAACATAGTCACTATTCACAACAGAGCGTACATATGTGTCTGGAGCACACATGAGAAACCTTTCAAAATAATGCACACATCTGAACATATGCTCCAGGAAAGAACATTACAATCACTGCCATGGATTTTGAAAATAAGTAAATATAATTTACATTTGGCACAAGCATGAATTTGTAATTATCTTGGAATAAAAGAGATACTAGAGACATTTTAAAATGACTTGTATGCTTACGCCTGCTTCTCATAGGCATTAGGAGAAGGTGGGAAGGATGGAGATTGCTTTGATCTCAGCATTGAGTAAAAGGACATTTTTGAACATTTAGAATACTTAACTCCTATTTGCTAAGCAGTTATTTCTTTGCATAAAAGGCAGGTTATATTTAAATGCATTCTTAAAACTCCACATCCTTTTATTTTTCCGTATTTGATTACTATTCAACTTGATTGTCAAGGTGAACGTTCTTGCCAAAGAACATTCAAATCTGAAATAAATCATAGTTTAGAAGATTTATGACTTACCAGATCTTCACCTATTTTTCCTCCTATTGGAAAACATTTGGAAAATAAATTGTCTGTTAACTATGGTTCCCAAGTAAATCTCTCTAAGACCTGTGTGCTCTTTTCTCAGAAAGATATATTTTTTATTGTAGAAAATGAAGCATATAAATGCTTACACTGTTCATGTGGAAAGTCCCAATTCAAACACTCCTCTGTTTTCATGTTTAATGTTTTAAGTGGACAAGAGAGTAGACTCTGTCCAACATGATGGAGATAATTAACAATGGCTTCTAACTATGGTTAATTGTAGAAAGGAGGCAGAAGGTGAGACCACTGCCTCTTAGCATAAACTGTGATAATGTTGGTAATTATAAGCAACAACTATGTTGGTGACTATGTCGTGCCTACAACATAAACATAGACTATGTTGGTGACTATATCTTTGTTTTTTTACCCTCTAATGATAAGAATCTTAAATGGGTGCAAATGTATGACAAAAGGATGAAATACACACGCAGAGGGTCAAAACCAGGGTGGTCTATTCAGGTTGCTTAAGCAAAATACCATGAATAGTCTGATTTTAAACATCTGAAAGGCACTTTTCTGGAGACTGGAAGCTAATAGTCAGACATAGTGCAAGAAATTCTAAATGATTCTGGTAAGGTTTGCAGATGACTGAGTGTGTTGAGTCTCATATGACCTAAAGAGAAAGAGATCTCCCTGGTGACTTGGAAACAAAAAGAACACTTAATCACACTCATGAGATCTTTGTTGCCCTTATGAATTCCTAAAGTCCCAACTCCTAATGTCATTATGTTGAAGGAATTGTGGGGAGGGTAGTATAAAACTTTAGTTATTGGACAATGAAATTTTGTAGAGACAATTTGGAGTACATGTTGAGTTGTTTCTAGATTTCATGATACTGTAAACTTGCCTTATTTTTTGTTTATTTCAAAAGAACCAAACTTAAAACTAGAGGTGGAAAAACCCACTGATATAGAAAAACATAATATTTAGTTTTATCCTTTTATTCAGGGTGATGTGGAATTGTGCCATTTTTTCATTCTTTTTTAAATTTTAAATTACTTTATTTAAAGAGCATTTTACACAATTTCTCATAATACATTTGTTTCTGTCATTCCATATTCCAATATCAACCCCACCCTCAATGAAAAATACCCTGCATCATTGTCCCCTAAATTTTTACCTATTCCCAGGGGAGAATTTACTTCTAATTTCTAAAGGATCCTTCTCAGAAGAACTCTAACTAGAATTTTCATGTCAACAGAGTTTTCACAAATACAAATTTATCATCAATATTACTTGTCATTTTCATCACAAAATCTGACAATCCTTGACACCATAGACTAGTTCAAATAACACTCAATGTTCAGAGCCTGCTCCTGGGATGGATCTATATGTTTTACAAGACCCATACAAATGCTTCACAGTATACTGCAGGTCCTGTGAGGAATATCAAAATGTTTCACCTATACTTGGCATTTTGCCGTAGGTGGTGCTTTTTGGGACCACACACAGTGGTACTCAGGGCTTATTGTGTTTCTGTATTCAGAGATCACTCTCAGTAGAACTTGGGGGGCCATATATGCTGCCGGGCATCAAACTTCAGTTGCCTGCCTATGTAACTTTCTTGTGTAACTGTGTTATGTAGTGGCAGCATTGACAAAGTGCTTATACTATAGAAAAAGTATAAAATAATGGACCATGATAGTCATTTTTATTTTATTTAGTTTAATTTAGTTTAGTTTTGACTTTTGGGTCATACCCGGCAGCACTCAGGGGTTAGTCCTGGCTCTATGCTCAGAAATTGCTCCTGGCAGGCTTCAGGGGCCATATGGGATGCTGGGATTCGAACCACCATCCTTATACATGGAAGACCTATCATGCTATCTCTCTGGTCCTGATAGTCCATTTTTTAAATAATTTTTATTTTGAGCTGAAAGTGGATTACATATCTTTCACAATAATATTTTAAGTACATATTAATATTGAATCAGGGGAATTCCCACCACCAAAGTTGTCCTCCCACCACCCCTAATTTTTGCATGTAAAGCAAGCTTTTGTTGACAATAATATTTTAGGTACATGTTAACGTAATACTTGATAGTCCATTTTAACTTGTAAAACTATAGGGACAAGTTTTCCTCTCATCACATATAAGATACTAGAATTTAATTAATTTTAATTTTGTTTAAGTATTTGCTCGTATGAATGAAATTTCCTAGAACATAATAGAATATAAATGAGCAAGTTCTTAAACCTCTAGATGTATATCTTCATACATATACCATTTATTTGTTAGGCACAGTGTTAGGCACAGTATTTGTTAGGCACAGTAGGTAGAAAGTGAAGGAGTGAGAAGGAAGATACACGAAACTCTGGGAGGTAGACAGGTCATACAGTAGTCTTTTTTATTGCTTTAATATTTCTTCAGTTTTGCCTCTCAGAATAATGTTACTCAAATGTTGTAGTAGGTTGTGATTATAAAAGACTAGCACAGAGAATCTAGATTTCACAAGTTAAGTAAGAGCTTGTTGTGGAATCACAAATAGAGAATCGGGGTCCTGGAAATGTTCAAGAATTTTGAGTTTTAATAGTCTGCAATTGGATAGGATTCAAGAACCAAATCATTCAGGCTTTCTTAGAATTTTTAAAACCCTTTTTAGAGTGGAGCACATCTTCCAAGATCAGGTGTGCATAAGCAGAGAAGCAACATACAATGTCATAATAATGAGAAATGTGGCTACAATAAAGATGTTATTTCGCTGTTAGCAATCAGAAAAAAAAAAAACACCTTCAGTCTTAACCAATGAGAATTATTTTCAGCATGGGTAGTTTTAAGGGGATCTGTGTTTCTAAGTTCCCCTGCAAGTGTTAATCAAGGTCACAAACTATGGAACTTGTTTTAAAAACATTAACCAGCAAAACAGAGTTCCTGGGGAAAAAAGATGTTTTCCCTTTGCCACTGTGTTAAACTATTTCAATCTCTGGTCTGGAATTTTCTGATTACTGATTTTGGGAGAAAAGATAATCTCTTTCAAACCCAGTTTCTTTCACAAAATGGGAAGTTATATGTATTTTATAGGGTTATAGCAAATATTTAAAATAATATGTGAGCTGAGTCCTGTCATGCTCTTTGCTCATGGAAGAGCTTTTGAATGGTCTCTGCAGTTCTCTGTCAGGCAGTCATGAACCACCCTACTGAGAACAGCTTCAAGGACATGACAATAGAGAACAGCTACTAAGGCATGTCATCACAGTTGAGCTGTCTCTGCCTTTGAAGGGTGAGGCAGGGGTGCGCTCCTCAGTTCTCCACTTGACTTTGAAGCTACATACATTTTCTAGCCAACGAACCCCAAAACAACAAGTAGAAAACACCACAGTACAAGCATGACAATGGAGAAACAACTCAGACCAACACCGTGCATTGAGAATGAAGATTGCAGCTCTGATGACCTGAAAAGTACCAACCACTTATATAGACTCTCAGACAAGCAGTTTAGAGAAGAAATAAGAAGGGCCCTCAGAGAACTCAAAGAAAGCATGGATTGAGCTGAACAAACTGCAAATAAGAACCAAGAGAATATAAAAATACAAATAAGAAAACTACAAACTGAGATAACCTGACTGCAAGAACTTTTAGGTGAACTGAAAACCTCACTAGAAAGTCCCTCCAACAGAATTACAGCAGCTGAGGACTGAATGAGTGAGCTGGAAGATGGAATACAACAGAAGAGTACAACAGAAGAGGTTGGAAAACAGCCTTAAAGCAAATGATCAGACAATGGAAAAAAAATTAAGGAATGTGAACAGACATTCCTTAGAATGTCTTTGATAAACTCAACAGAAACAACATAAGAATTATTGGAGTCTCAGAGACCCAGGAAAAAATCACCAGGAATAATTAACAGTCAAGTATATCATTGCAGAGAAACTTCCATATCTAAAGACACATGCAATCTTATCCTGCATGTCTGAAGAGCACCATCTTAAAAAGAACCACCCCCATAAAAGACCCCAGGAAACATCCTAGTCACAATAACAAATTCCATAGTTAGGGATAAAATACTGAAAGCAGCAAGATCAAAAAGAAAAATTACATTCAAAGGAGCATCCTTAAGATTTACAGCAGACCTGTAACAAGAAACCCTCAAGGCCAGAAAACATTAGTGGGGGGCCCAGAGAGATAGCATGGAGGTAGGGTATTTGTCTTGCATGCAGAAGGATGGTGGTTCTAGTCCCAGCATCCCATCTGGTCTTCCAAGCCTGCCAGGAGCGATTTCTGAGCATAGAGCCAGGAGTAACCCTTGAGCACTGCCGGGTGTGACCCAAAAACAAACAAACAAACAGAAAAAAACAACAACAGAAGGTATTGGTGGGATAAGGTGACAAAATTCAATGAAATTATTGCTTCACCTAGAATACTGCACCCAGCCAGATTCACGTTCAAGTTTGAAGGAAGTACACATAGCTTCACAGATAAAAAATAGCTTATAAACTTTATAGACTCAAAACCAGCCTTAAAAGAAAAACTGAATCTATTTTTAAGACAAGAGAGACCAACAGACACATCAAACTTCTACACAAAGATGACACTAAATCCCATAGCAATTATCTTTCTCAATGTCTATGGATCAAATGCACCATTTAAGAGACACAGAGTGGCAAAATTGATCAAAAAGCTGAATCCAACATGCTGCTGCCTTTAAGAAATATATCTGAATAGTCAGAACAAACATAGACTCAAAATAAAAAGTTGGAGGAAAATAAGCCAAGCAAACAACTACCTTTAAAAAAAAGCTGGAGTGGCCATAATATCAGATGACACAAAATCTAGACTAATAAAAGTTTTAAGGGACAAAGATGGACATTTTGTATTAATCAAGGGATATGTACAACAGGAGGGTATCATTTTCCTAAACATATAAGCGTTCAATGATGAACCAGCAAAATATACAATTTGCTGACAAATTTGAAAGAAAGAAAACATCAATAGCAACACAATAATAGTGGGAGACAACACATCACTAGTGCACTGCTGATAGGCCAACCAGGCTGAAAACTAAAAGAATATACTAGCTTTGAAAAGAAAAATGGAAGAAAGTGGCCTAGTGATATATATAGGGCTCTCCATCTCCAGAAAACTGAAAACACATTCTTCTCTACTGCTCATAGGTCATTCTCTAGGAGAGGCCATATGCCTCTCCTAAAACATAACTTCATAAAAAAACAAGAGGATAGAAACTGTACAGGCTATCTACTCAGATCATAATGAACTAAAATTAGAAGTGAACTGCAAAGGGACACAGAAGAAAAACTGAACACTGGAATTTAAACAGTTCCATACTAAACAAGCAGGGTCAGAGAGGAAATCAGATAGAAAATCAAAAGATTCTTGGAAACAAATGACAATGAAGACACAAATGATCAGTATTTGTGGGACACAGAAAAAGTGATACTAAGAGGAAAATTTATAGCTTTGCAAGAACACATCAGAAGGGAAGAAGGGGCCTATATAAATCACTCAAAGATGCAGCTTATAAAATTAGAAAATAATCAACTACAACAAAACCAAAATTGGTAGGCAGAAAGAAATAACAAAACATAGAGTGGAAATAAAGTAGAAATCGAAAAAAAAAAAAACAATCTGAAAGGTCAATAGAAGCAAAAGTTAGTTCTTTGAAAAAAATAAACAAGATTGATAAAACACTAGTAAAACTCACCAACAGAGAGAAAATTTAATAAACAAGATTAGAAATCAAAAGGGGATATTACTACAGATAATAGAAAGTCAAAGGCTAACCAAAGACTACTTCTAGAAACTCAATGCCATGAAACACGAGAACCTGGAAGATTCTTGAACTTGTAATCTTTTATGATTAAATCAGTATGATCTATCTAAACAGAGTCATCACTATTGAGGAAAATAAAATGGTAATCAAAAGCCTTCTTAAAAACAAAAGCCTAGGCTCAGATAGATTCACTAGTGACCTCTTTCAAACCTTTCAAGAGGAACTATGACCTATCCTTTGAGGCTCTTAGAGGAAATTAAAGAAATAGGAACATGCCCAAATAAATTTTATAAAGCTAACATCAACCTATTCCAAAACCAAACAGATGCTGAAAAAAAAGAAAAGAAAAGAAAACTAAAGACCAATAGCCCTGATGTGAAGATCCTAAACAAAGTCCTAGCAAATAGGACTCAAAGTCACATCAAGAAGGTCATACAACATGACCAAGTAGCTTTCATTTTAGGAATAAGGGATGGTTTAACATCTGTAAATCAATCAACCTAATACACCATATCAACAAAAGGAAAAATAAAGTCCATATGATCATGTCAATAAAGAGAAATTATTTGATAATATCCAACACCCATTCACGATGAAAACTCTCAACAAGTTGGGGATGGAAGTAACTTTTCTCAATATAGTTAAAGCTGTCTACCACAAGCCAAAAGGAAATATCATTCTCAATGGAGATAAACTAAAAGCCCTTTTTCTAAAATTTGGAATAAGACAAGATTTCCTTCTTTCACCACTCCTATTCAACATAGTACTGGGTTACTTGCCATGGTAATTAGATAAGAAAAAGGCATCCAGATAGGAAAGGAAGAAATCAAACACTCACTGTTTACAGATGACATGGTACTATATTTAGAAAACCCAAAGACTACTAAACATTTTCTAGAAAAATAGATTCATATATCAAAGTAGCAAGTTGCAAAATCAACACACAAAAATTAATGACCTTCTTAAGCATCGAAAGTGATAGAGAAGAAATGGACATTAAAAAACGTCTCAATCACATTTGTGCCACACAAACTCAAATACCTTGGAGTCAACTTAACTAAAGAGGTGAAGGACCTATACAAAGAAAACTACAAAATACTGCTTTAAGAAATTAAAGAGGACACAAGGAAATGGAAAAGCATACCCTGTTTGTGTATTGGGACTATTAACATAATTAAAATACATACTCTCTACATTGTACAAATTTAATGCAATTTCTCTAAGGATACCCATGCCATTCTTCAAATAATTAAATCAAACACTCCTAAAATTCATTTGAACAATAAAAAGACACAAATAACTAAAATAATCCTTAGGAAAAAGTGGATCATTTCTTTCTATTTTCTTTTTCTTTCTTTCCTTTTCTTTTTCTTTCTTTCTTTCTTTCTT
>PVKC010046395.1:0-11251 GCA_004027635.1 Crocidura indochinensis
GGTGAAACTTTTTCACACTGTAGCTATTGTTGGTATCAGGTTTTTATATTTAAAGATTCTGGATTCTATGCATTTCTTTCATCAATGTCAGGCTGATGTGGAGCATCCTCTAGTTTCAGCACACCATTAGATGCAGAGCGATCTGTCCTGCAAGCAGGCTGTTGCTAAGTTGGCTGGGTGTTGAGAGCACTCTTTGGAGTAAGTCAATGCCAAAGCAGTGGTAGGTCTTTCAGGGTTTATTTCTGCCTCTGTACTTAGGGATCACTCCTAGAAATGTGTGGAGGACCATATGTGATGTAAGGATCAAACCCAGGTAGATCATGCACAAGGTAAATATCCTGCCCACTGTACTATCTCTCCAGCCTCTAGCTATTTACTTATAATTAAAATTGTTTTATGTTGTTTTGTTTTGTTTTTGCTGTGTTGTGCTCTTGAATTCTATGAATTCTTTACATATTTTAAAATCAACTCTTTATCAGATGAAGGATTTGCAAATATTTTCTCCCATTTCATAGGTTGATTTTTTTTTGGGGGGGGGCACACCCGGTGATGCTCAGGGGTTACTCCTGGCTATGCGCTCAGAAGTCGCTCCTGGCTTGGGGTCCATATGGGAAACCGGGGGATCGAACCGAGGTCCGTCCTAGGCTAGCGCAGGCTAGGCAGGCACCTTACATCCAGTGCCACCGCCCGGCCCCCATAGGTTGATTTTTTATTTCATTAATGGTTTCCTTTGTTCTGCAGAAATTGTAAACTTTGATTGTAGTCCCAGTTGTTTATTTTTTTATACTTTTGGATGTCAAAAAATTATTGCTAAATTCAGTTTAGCACCATATATTTTCTCATAGGAGTTTTGTTTTCAGCTTTTAATTATTTTATTTAAGCTTGTGTTTACAAAGTTGTCCTTATAATACCATTGTTTCTGGCATTCGATATTCCAACACCAATCCCACCACCAGTGGAATTCCTTCCACCATTGTCAACAGTTTCCCACACACCACCAAGCCTGTCCCCTTGGCAGGCACAAAATAACTTACTATATATTGCTTATTACCACTAAATGGTAATGGAATTATTGGGAAAAAAAAACTTTAGTAGCATATCAATTTGTGAAAAACTTTAGTAACATATAATTCGTGAAAAAATGTTATATCTCACAATGGGACCATTAAATCGTTGTCTGAGGTTTTTTAAGCTATTGGTTGCTTTCTGTGTTGCTTTCTGTGTTGTCTTTTTTGTTTGTTTGTTTGTTTGTTAACCTTAGGTGGCTTCTACATTACTTTAACATCTGATTTGATGTGTTCCTGCAGGGTGTCAGTATTGAGGAATTTGAAGGCGATGCAAAGCTGCGTATGTAGCTGAGTGCTCTAGGAATTTCAAGATCTGTGAAGCTGGGCCAGTGAGTTGAAATGGCAGCAACTGTGGGATGTGACTATGGCTGCCAGGCTTCTACTAGTGTGTAGGTGTGGAGGGAGACTCTCTGCCTCCATTCCAAGAACACCCCAGAGTTTTCAGCCCCCAAAACAGAATACTTGGAGTTTTTGTCAGTTAGGTGTGTCTGTAAAATTAGTGAAGCAGTGAAGTTGGACCATTGACATGAAGGCCACTGTGGGCATGAGTGTAGCTGCAGGGACTTAGAGAGGGTTAAAGGTGTCCTGAAGACCCCACAGAGTTTTAACCTGAAATGTCTGTGTACGCATAAATTTTTGTAGTGCTGCTTATATACCTCCCCAAAATAATGTGAGTCTATGGAGCTGGCTCATGAGGTGATATGGTGGTGGTTGTGGGATGCCTGGTTTCAGATTCCATGTTCAAGTCCCATTTTTGTGCCTGATGTAAGCCAGAAGACCACTATTTTCCCTCAGAAGTACCTTTTTTTTCCTAATAAAAGAAAGCTTCTAGATAGGTGTGAAGCTCCATGGTTAAGTAAGAGGAAGAAGTTTCCTTCATGAATCTTCCCCCTCCGTTATATTTCCTACTTTCTTTTGGTTCCTATCTCTCTAGATAAGACATGTGAATGATGGCCTTTCAGTTGAGGGCTGCCCTAGAAACCCCTGAACTTCCTTGTCCTCCCCCACCACTCTATAGGTAAGTGACACTATTAGGATATCTTTGATTCAGACTTCAGTGTCTGAGACATTTTGTCTGTACCTCTTTGGGTTTCCTCTTCCAATGATTTCTCTCTTGGTCTATTCTTTTTTGTTTTATTTTGTTTGGGTTTTGGTTTTGGCACCACACCCGGTGACGCTCAGGAGTTACTCCTGGCTGTGTGCTGTGTGCTCAGAAATCACTCCTGGCTTGGGGAACCATATGGGACGCCTCGGTCCATCCTAGGTTAGTCGCGTGCAAGGCAAACGCCCTACCGCTTGACCCCGCTCCAGCCCCACTTGGTCTATTCTTTCCAGCTCTTTCTCTGGCACTTTTTCTCTGTTAAACTTTTTGCCTTTCTCTTTGTGTCTCTGCTCTGATAGACCTGCCCATGGTTGTTTCCACAGTTTTCTGTTCTTCCTCATCTCCCTCTCCTTCCTTTCTTCTTCCTCTTCCTTTTCTTCCATCCTCTCCTCCTCCTTTTCCTGTCCTTTTCCTTTCTCCTTCCTCTCCTCTCACACCTCCTATTTCCCTCCTCTGAACTCTTCCTCCTAGTACTCTTTTCACACCCCTCCTCTTCATGCTCTTCCTTTTCCTCTTCCTCCTCCGCCTCTTTCTTCTCCTAGTCCCTAGTCCTCCTCCTCCTCCTTCTCTTCCCTTTTTTTCTCCTCCTCCTCCTTTTCCTTCAAGGACTCAGAAATGCCTGGGCACAGCCACTCCTTCCTTCCAGCACTTTCATCCCGATCCAGGTGGCTGCGATCCAGTGCAGGATTTACGGGGCCCTGACCCTGAGCCGTCAAGAGGGAACAGCCAGATTAATGGGGTGGGCGGGCTGGGGTAATAATCGTTTGTTTGATGTGACAAGCCTGATAGGCGTTGATTTACTTACAGACTGATGGGCTTTTAATTGAGAACCTCCATCGCAGTCACTTCAAAGCCAGGGGAAGTTGACAGGGGGCCTCTTTCACGAAGGCTCCCGGTGACTGACAGCCCCCCTTGGCTGACACCCTTCCGGGCCCAGGATTGGGCCACTCAACCCTCTCCAGACCCTCTGGCAAAGTAACCCATTTCCTGGGGATCTCAGAAATGGCCTTTTGTCTGCTGCCAAGGGAGGCAGGCCCGCTCTGAAGATCCCCAACTACCAGGAGGGTGAGGAATGAAAAGAGGAGAGGTGCAGAGACCTGCTGTTGGGAGAGGACACAGAGGAGGGTGACTCCCCAAGGCCGTCCTTCCTTTCCCCCTTTCTCAGCTCCTCAGCTCTCTCCCTTTCTTCTCCCCACTCCTCTATCTGCTTTTAGCAATCTATCTGCTTTTGTCCTCCCATTTCTTTCTCCTCCACACCTCCTCTCTCCTTCCCCCTCTCTGAAGAAGCCAGCCAAGGTGAGGTCAGCTTCTGCTGTGCCCTCCTCTTCCTGGACAGCAATCTTCCCCTCTAGATCTACCCTCTGAGGACTTGCTCTCCTCCTCATGCATTGGGCCCTAAAGACCTATGTGGACCTCCCGCTCCAGTAGGTTGCTCTGCAATGCCAGTCGGCAGACTATCTACCACAATGGAGAAACAATCCCATGAGTCTAGCTGTTCTCTACATTCTTGTCAAGATGAATTAAGAGTATAGGTTTTATTCTGTAGGAAAAATTAGAAACTATTTTCTTAGGGAAGCTCTGTCAGAGTGGATGTACTTGGGTTTGGTTCATTAAAGCTGCTGGATTTTTCTCTTTCGTGGAAGATGTGCTCAGTATCTCCCGCTGTGAGAGCTCACCCACTATTGAATTAAAGCTAGGTCAGGGGAGTGAGAAATATGAGCAATGGAGCCCTGGGTCCTGTTCTCCCCCCCCCCCCCCCAATGAGGCAGTCTCTAACTGTAAGGGAGGCTGCTGATTTTTCACCAAGCTTCCACCCCACTGTGGCCAGGAGGGTCTTCAAGTTGCCAGTCAAGTCTCTATAATTACGAGTTATAATCAGAGACAAGTTCATACCCAGTGAATTTTTTTTCCCACTTTTTTCTTGTCTTATCTTGTCCCTCAGCCAGTGAGGAAATGAAAGAGCTGAATACCTGGCTAGAAAGTCACCACCAACTGACATTTGTATAAATGTACCTTTAAATAAGTTATCTTAACTGATCTTGGCAAAACTGTGGGAGGTAATGAATGTGGTGTGTTTATGCCCATTAGAGAGACAATAAATTGAGATTCCAGGACTAACTTGCACCAAAGAGGGAAAATTGGGGTTCACACTCAGGTGTTGCTTCTCTAAATCTGCTCCTTCCTACACCACACCTCCCTGCATCCCTCAGACTGAACTCCCCTTCCTTTTGAAGCTGTAGTCCTATGCCAAAAACAGGTTTATTCCTGTTCCACTTCCTTGTTTTTCTTTCTCTGACCCTCTTCTAGTTCCCCACCCTCCAGAAGCACACCCCTAGCCCTACCATGGAGTGCTATCCCTATCCCTACTCCAGTTCTGTATAGCCAGTGTTCATGTTCCCCACTATAGGAATGCATCCACCAAGATTGTTCACTGGCTCTCATGCTGAAGATTCTCCTGGCAGATATCTCTCAGAGCCAAAAATGAATCTTGATCTGCTTACTGGAGAAATATTTAGCATAGTTAGAAGATGTGCTGGACATACTCTAGACAAAAAAAAAAAAAACTCACCATCCCTACTTTCTCATCTCAGTCTGTATTTCCACTGATGTACTCTTGCCCCAAGATATAGTTCGTTGGGGGCCAGAGAGATAACATGGAGGTAGGGCATTTGCCTTGCATGCAGAAGGACAGTGGTTTGAATTCTGGCATCCCATATGGTCCCCCTTGAGCCTGCCAGGAGCGATTTCTCAGTGTAGAGCCAGGAGTAACCCTTGATTGCTGCCTGGGTGTGACCCTAAAACAAAACAACAACAAAAAAAAAAAGATATAGCTTCTTTACGTCTTAGTCCTCCACCCTCTCTTCAGGAGAGTGTCTGATCCTTTAGGGCAAGTACCTACCTGCTCATCTTATAGCATGAAAAATGAAATTTTTCTCTTTTTTGTTTTTTTTTGTTTTTGGGTCACACCCGGCAGTGCTCAGGGGTTACTCCTGGCTCCATGCTCAGAAATTGCACCTGGCAGGCACGGGGGACCATATGGGGCACCGGGATTCGAACCGATGACCTTTTGCATGAAGGGCAAACACCTTACCTCCATGCTATCTCCCGGGCCCCTGAAATTTTTCTTAAAATCGTTGTTGCTGAGATACTGATCTTCCTCAATTTACAATGAGATTGTTTCTTATAAATCTATTATAAATTGAAAATATAACCTTAAAATGATTTCAAGGTACCAAATGGAGGCACCTAGGTTACCCTTAACCCAAGGTTATACAAGTGAAGAGGACAGAGAAGGAAAGAATGGAGAGGGGGAAGAAAACTAGGGGTAGGGGCCAGAGAGAAAGCACAATGGTAGAGCATTTGCCTTGCACACAGCCAACCCAGGACTGATGTTGGTTTGAATTCCAGCATCCTGTGCTGCCAGGAGCAATTTCTGAGTGCAGAGCCAGGAGTAACACCTGAGTGCCGCCAAGTGTAATCCCAAAACCAAAAAAAAAAAAAAAAAAAGACTAGGGGTAGGCATACTTGCCTTAGGCAAGTAGGTAAATGTGAGATACTTGTATATACCTAAGCCACAAAGCCAACAGCACTGTAAAATTCAAAGTATATGTTAAAATGTGCCTACTGTCTTGAGGGTGGGCAGAAACCTGAGACAATGAAGAAGGGAAGTTGACACTGGTGCTGGGATTAGAGTGGAACACTGTATGCCCCAAACTCTAGTGTAACAACTTTGTAAATCTTTGTAAAGAACATTTTTTAAATTTTTAAACACATTCAATACAACTAGCCTGGAGCCAGAGTGATAGTATAGTAGGTAAACTTGAACATGGCTGACTGACCCAGATCGATCTCCATCACTATATATTGTCCTCTGAGTCCCACTAGAAGTGATTCCTGAGTGCAGAGCACGAGTAAGCCCCAAACACCACCAAGTACGTTCCAAAAACAAATAAAAATACGTGACCTGGGTAAAATATTTTATAGTGTATAGCTTTGTCAATGATTAATACTGATATATATTCATTCTCATCTCCCATCAGGTCTGGAAAAAATCATGATTTCCATTGAATGCAGAACAATTTTGCCCCACAGTAAAAGAGAGTGAGGATATAATACAAACCTTTGTGGGGCAGGGGCTATTTGTAGGTGCTGAAAGGCAATAGAACCGTGTGAAGTCAAATGACTTCATATTCTCAACTCCACTGCTTGAAAAGCAGCCCTTTCCATTTTCTATGCCTCCATTTCCTCATCTGTACAGTGGGACAGAACAAATACCTAACCACATAAAGCTAGGGTAAAAAAGGAGTTAACATAGTTCATCTAATCAACTCTGCACCATTATTTGAGGTCTCAAAAATTGGGAAATGCTGCGAAGTAATCTGGAATACTTTTATACAAATCAATGTCAGAGATTTTTTTCAAATGTGAAAAGCAAATGTGTCTTAAAGCCAATGAAAGTGAGATAAGAGAGATACTTAGAAAGTAGCTGCCTGCAGCGACCACTAACTGAGAGAGCCACATGTTGTCGAATTGCATTCCCACAAAATCCAGTGCTGAGTGAGTTGATCCCGGTTGTACAGATGAGGAGCAGAGATTCAGAGATAAAGTAGTTGACCAAGCCAGGGAGCCTTCCATATTTAAACCTGCCTTTGAGGTGCAATAATCTACAGTTATTACCAGAGCTGGCAGCCGCCCACCAAGCTACCAGGGAGTTAGGAACTGGGTTTTGTTCTCAATTGCATTAGCTCTCCTTAATCTAAGTTTTCCCCCCTCTGGTATAATTACCAGGCTTCTCCCTCCCCCTCCTTCTTTGTACTTGTCTCTGATCTCTTAACTTTTCTGTTAATGGTTTCAGGTTTTACTGAATCTGCCTTTTGAATTGCATGAGACTTCAAATCTTTTATGGCATTAGGAGGGGTATAAATAAATATAAAGGTTAAAATTAAGCTTCTAGAGATGGCATGTAGCACGGGGAAAGTGAGATCACATGTGGGGATGTACAGGCACCACATGGACATGACTTTCTCTCCATCCTATCACTAGAAGGCATGCAGAGAAAATGCAGAAATCTCAGTTACCATGCAGGCTGGTTGCCAGACACCCCAGCCTCATTTTCCTCATATTCCAACAGTACTCTACAGGAGTAAGGGGAAGAATTTTTAGGTCTTTAATTTGTAGGAGTTTAAGAGACAAGGAAAATGCTATTAACTCTTCTAGAACCTTTTCTGGATCTACTTAATGCCTTAACCAGCCCAACCCACGCCCTAGAAAGAGGAATATATATTTTAAAAAGTGGAAGTTTCAGGGGCCGGGCGGTGGCGCTGGAGGTAAGGTACCTGCCTTGCCTGCGCTAGCCTAGGACGAACCGCGGTTCGATCCCAGGTGTCCCATATGGTCCCCCAAGTCAGGAGCGACTTCTGAACCCATAGCCAGGAGTAACCCCTGAGCGTGACTGGGTGTGGCCCAAAAAAGACAAAAAAAAAAGTGGAAGTTTTAATCTCACTACTGCAGGAAGTTTGAGACAAAGAAGGACATCCTCTTATCTCCAGATGGAACCAATAAAGGTATGGCTTTTGTATTGTTTATTTTTTTTATCAGAAAGGAGGCCACCAAGGTATATTTTGGTTTGGGTTTTGGTATGAGGGCCATACGCCACAGTGTTCAGATTTTTTTTTTTAATGGAACCTGAGGTCCTTCCACGTGCAAAACGTGCTCAGCCTTGAGCTCTCTCCAGTTCAACAAGGACGCATTCCTTTTTCTGGGTGCTTTCAAGAAGTCTCTCTAAAACCTTAGTGGCAGTCCAGAACCCATGACTGTCATAGGTCCAGAAAGATGCTCTTCAGGGTCATTAGTCTAAGCATCCAGACTCTGCCACACTTGCAAATGCTTTAATGATAATGAGTAAAACATGGTAGAGGATCCTACTGCTTTGTTTCCCCCCAAAGAAGGAGCCACACACCGATTAAAGAGTTGCCTTTATGAATTTCCCTAGGCTTTTTGGGATGTGATCAAGGATGAAAAAGAGAAGATTCTTTTTTCCAAAATGTTTATTCTATAATGTGATGAAATATGATAGATAGGTAGGTAGATAGATAGAGAGATAGATAGATAGAGAGAGAGATAGATAGATGATAGAGAGAGATAGATAGATGATAGATAGATAGATAGATAGATAGATAGATAGATAGATAGATAGATAGATAGATAGATAGATAGATAGATAGATAGATAGATAGATAGATAGATGATCGATAACAAAACATCTTTTCTTAACTCTTCCAAAGGTGGAGCTGACTAGATAGAGAAAGGATAATTCAGTAGCCCAAACAGAACCCTTTGTTCTTCCTCCAAGTCACAATAGCATGTACTCTAGACTCAGGCCCACCAGACAAAAAGAGACATCATCAGCAAAGAAGGGGAAAGATGAAAATGGGTGTTCAAGCACAGGCAGGGAGTTCATCTCCAAGGTTCCAAGAAAGCAGTCGCACACCAAATCCCTTCCGATGCTGTCTGATTCTGAGCCTCCTGGGAGATAATCCTCTTAATGGAATATTTAAGAAATCGGATATAAATCACCAACCTTTTATCTCACCTGAAGCTTCATATTCCACAGGACAGATGGTGTATATGTCTACTTCCAGAAAGATGGTTGTGGGGGGCCTTGGGGGCGGATGTTGCCATGTCTGTAGTCTCAATATGTTTTCTTGATATCTAAATCTATTTCTTTTCCTGGAGTTATGGGCCCAAAAATATAAATTTTAGAGATTAGAACCAAAAAAATGCATATACCTAAAGACATTGCAAAATTAAATCACACATCCCTCAAAAAACCTTTTTTTGTCGTTTGCAACCAACAAAAATGCCTATTGTCCTGATGCCATCATAAATAACTTGATTTTGGCATTTGCTTTTGCACCCAACAGAAGATGAATAAATTAAATTTGATTTACAACCTTTTTCATTTTTATTAGCACTGCTCTGAAGAGTTTATGTAAGGGACGTGCCAGAGCAGTTATGCCAAATGTTTTAAGACGTTAGTATTGATATTATATAAATTAAGGTGTTTTAATTTGCATTCTTTAATTAACTAAATACTGGCAGAAAAATAAAACACAAGGGCAGCCCTGACTTATTGCCTCTATTAAACTGCTGACGTCTCCGAAAAGATGCTTTAAGTAATCCAATTTATGTGGCATGGGAGGTGGTGGGGGGGGGAGGGAAGGAAGATTAAGACTCTCTTATTTGGCAAAATATATTAAGGTTTAAGAAATCGGGATTCTGCTTTCCGCGCATGGTGCTTTAAAGGGTGGTGTTTTCTAAGAAGGTCTGAATTTATGTGCCCAAGGAAATTAGCCAAATGCTTGAACTATCTAGCCTCCAAGACTCAGGAGAGAAACGAGGAGTACTCAGTCCTACGTTGTCATGGGCAGATTGCTGGATGGGTGGTCCACAGATCTGGACTGTATCACACCAATCAGGGAAAAGAAGAGCTAGTTGAATTATCTGTTGCACCCATACTAACATGATTATGTCCAGAAACTGTCAAAGAGCCTGTCTGTTTCTGATACTGCTTTCCATAACACATAGGCCCCTACACTAGGAAAAGAAACTGTCAGGGAAAATGTGGCAGAAAAACTATGACTCTTTCCTGTCCTGAGCCTGTCACCACTTTCAGAGTTCACCCTTCAAAATTCATCCTCCCAGTGAAGACAACTTTCTTTTATTCTTTTTTTTTTTTTTTTTTTGGTTTTTGGGCCACATCAACACGCTCAGGAGTTACTCCTGGCTCTGCACTCAGTAATAATTCCTGGCAGGCTCAGGGGATTATATGAGATGCTGGGGTTCAAACCAGGTCTGCCCGGGGTCGGCAATGTGCAAGGCCAACACCCTACTACGGTGCTACCACTTCGGTCCGTAGTATACTTTGTCTCTCATCCAATTTCATTCTTTCTTGTTCCTCTTCTCCAGATTGTTTTCTTCTGAATGTCTGTTCTCTGGTTTTTCTCAGGTGGACTCAATAACTGTGGAAGCTTTGTCTTCTCTCATTTTCCCATCTAGACTTTAAGGGAGAAATAGCCTAGAAATAGCCTAGATAAGCTTACAACTTCCAATGGCTAGACCAAGAAAGAGATTTCTCCTCACACTCGAGAGTCTTCCATGAGCCCAAGAAGCCCTTGTATTTCCTGTTCTGCTGTACTGAGGGTGTCCATCAGCCACTCTCCACCTAGGCAGGAAGCATCTTAAGGTGGAGTTCTCAGGCCTCACAAATACCTCTTGAGTATCCGAGACATCACACAGTGTAGGTGGGCAGCTAAATTCCCCCTTTCTACACTGGGTTCCTTTGAGAGAGACCTCTACACAGCAGTTCAAAAGAAGTGCAGACCCCCTCCCCCCCATTGCTCAGAGCTCTGAGGACTGTCATTATGCAATGTCCCTACCGCACTTTTCCTGGATGTGACTCTCCATCCACTCCAAAAATAAAGGATGAATTCCAACTTAAGGAAAACACTGCTCTCCTTTGCCGGCATCCAATTCCCCTCCCCACCCCTTAACTCGCACTTTCTTGTCGTTTCCCATCTTGCAGCTCTGTCAGTTGTTTTAAAACAACTGTTTTTTAAACATGTCTCCTGTCATAAATAAGATTGTCATTATGCATTTTGACTGCAGTGGTGAAAAATTCACTCAGCTCAGAGAGATGAGAGGACATGGGAGAGCCCCTTCAGGCCTGATGTGGAACAGGAAAAAATGGAGTGAGAAATGCTGCCTGCTTTGCTATTGAATTATCAGAGCTTCTCGGGTTGTTTGGATGTATTTGATTTTGCCTTTATTAAATAATTTTTTCATTGATGGGCTTATTTTTTAAAAGAAAAGAAAAACACAAAGACAGTCTGGCAAAAAGAGGTTGTGTTGAATTTATCAAGGCAAGGACATAGACTTAGCCACCTCATGTTGCCTGAGGAAAATTCTTCAAAATGTAGACTTTTACTCTATGCTCCCTGAAATGTAAATAAATCCTGATTTTACCAGTCCAGTCACACCCTGCTCTGTCCAGATGTTTCTCCCTAATGTCACAGGGTCAAAG
>PVKC010046396.1:0-11139 GCA_004027635.1 Crocidura indochinensis
TTGTGATGTGATATTCAGAGATTATAGACTTCGTCGACATTGTGTATGTGTGTGTGTGTGTGTGTGTGTGTGTGTGTGTGTGTGTTTGAGTGTGTGCCTATGCATACACTTGTTCAGGCCACATTTAGCCATGCTCAGGAGTTACTTTTGACTCTACCCTCAAGAATCATTCCTGGTGGTAGGGGAGCATAGAGGATGTTGGGTTAGCTGCGTGCAAGGCTCTAGTATTGCTTCAGCTTCACACAGATAGATTGGTGAGTATGGATTGCACTGGTTTCAGAACTGGGGATCATGACAGCTGCCTGTGGGTGAGGAGGGGCTGGGTTTCATGCAGTTAAGGAGGGCACTCTATCACTAAACCACATTTAAGACTTTCCAGTCTCAATTTTGGGATAAATTTCTTTTTTATTTTTGGTTTTTGGGTCACACCCAGCAGCACTCAGGGGTTACTCCTGGCTCTATGCTCACAAATCGTTCCCGGCAGGCAGGGAGGACCATATGGGATGTTATATGGTCGAACCAAGATTCGAACCACCATGCAAGGCAAACACCCTGCCTCCATGCTATCTCTCCGACCCTGAAATAAATTTCTACTTAGGAACTGATGCATTGCTCTTGAGAATTCTGGATTTCATGAGAAAAAAATTTTTCCCCCAAAATTATGAGAATGAAGTCAGACATTTAATATGTTTCTGATGTTCAGTCATTGCCTCCCATTTCTGTCCATCCTCTTCAATTTTAGCTTAGGCTCGCTTGATGCAGAACTGAATAAAAAACAGGATGAACATCTAGCTCAGCATCTGATCTATGTATGAAATCTATCTCCAAGTTTAGATCTACCATTGTTCATCTTACTAAATCTGGAGAGTTTTTGTTTTCCTTTAGATTTTTTGATATTTTTCTTTTTTCTTTTTTATCAAATTTTTTTTTTTTTTGGTTTTTGGACCACACCCGGTGACGCTCAGGGGTTACTCCTGGCTATGTGCTCAGAAGTCGCTCCTGGCTTGGGGGACCATATGGGAAACCGGGGGATTGAACCGCGGTCCGTCCTAGGTTAGCGAAGGCAAGGCAGGTACCTTACCTCCAGCGCCACCACCCGATCCCCTAAACACCTTGATTGCAAATATGATTGTAGTTGGACTTCAGTTATGTAAAAAATGCTCCCCTTCACCAGTGCAATATTCCCATCACCAATGTCCCAAATCTCCCTCCTCCCCACACTACCCCCCACCTCACTCGAGACAGGCTTTCTAATTCCCTCATTCATTTATTTCATTATGATAGTTCTCAATGTAGTTATTTCTCTAACTGCACTCATCACTCTTTGTGGTGAGCTTCATGTTGTGAACTGGACCTTCCAATCCTCCTCCTTTTGTCTCTTAGAATTATTGCAAATAGATATTCTTCTATTGTCAATAAAAGGAGCACTTCTATTAATATAGAGGAAAATGATAGGGATCCAAGGGTCAGATAATATGTTTGTTGTATTAATTTTTTTCATAATTTACTCTTCTAGTTTTCTCTTATTCTATAGCACACATTTAACTGATAGAAAAGTGTGCCAAACAGGGGCTGGAGAGATAGAATGGAGGCAGGGTGTTTGCCTTGCAGGCAGAAGGACCGTGGTTCGAATCCTGGCATCCCATATGGCCCCTGGAGCCTGCCAAAAGTGATTTATGAGCATAGAGCCAGGAGTAACCCCTGAGTGCTTCTGGGTATGACCCAAAAACAAAAAACAGACAAACAAAAAATAAAGAAATGAAAAGTGTGTCAACCAGAGAAGACCTTGATAGACCATAGTGTGCAGGAGTAAGGAAGTGATTCTACACCATTGTTAATTGTTTACATCAAGGTTACTCCCCTTACATGGAACAAAAGGAAGGATCGCAGCTGGACCAAATAATTTGTGCTGAACAAGAAAATACTAGCCAGCTGACTTATTATTTTACCAGGTGAACCAAGCTAAGAAACTTAGTTAAATGACTGGATTTTTGGGCCGGAGTGGTGGCACAAGTGGTAGGGTGTTTGCCTTACACGTGCTAACCTAGGACAGACCGAAGTTCGATCCCCCTGCATCCCATGTAGTTCTCCAAGCCAGGAGCGATTTCTGAGCACATAGCCAGGAGTAACCCCTGAACATCACTAGGCATGCCCCCCCCCCAAATAAAAAGATTTAAATTTCTGATGTGAACTTAGCATAAATGAGTTCATTTTGTCAGAAATGAGAGTACTTTATTTATTTGGGGGGGGGCTACACCCAGTGACACTCAGGGGTTACTCCTGGCTATGCACTCAGAAATCACTCCTGGTTTGGGGGGGTCATATGGGACGCCGAGGGATCAAACCGTGGTCCATCCTAGGCTACTTTCCACAAGGCAGACGCCTTATACTATATAGCTTGCGCCACCACTCCAGCCCCAGAAATCAGAGTACTTTTATTAGGTGCTGGAGTAAATTAGAATGTAAAGTTTCTAAACTTAAAGTACATGCACCTGAATATCTTTGCTCTCCAGTGCCACTGACTCATGGAACAACAATTTTTCTGGAAAGCTTCCCCATCTCTCCCATGGAAATCCTAACAATCTTACAAATCCTATTAAAATACAATCAGTCTCACAGTCATTCATTGATAATGATGATCTCTCTCTACTATTTGCAACTAGTCATAGACAATTCTGTTTTCTTATAGTCCTCTGAGACTACAAGACACTATAAGACTCTGAGACACAATAGCATGGTTTCCTGGTTTTAGCTGTGTTTTCTGTGTGTATGTTCACACTTGCATTCACACATATGGAGGATTCTGGTTATAGTCTGAGGGGCTCAAGACTTCCTCCTGTCTGTCCTCTTAATAGGTTGTTCCCAAAGGTGCTTGGGGATTGAGTGAGCCACATGCCAGGCACATGCCCTACACCTTGTACCATCTCTCTGTCTCCTCTGTACTGTTTCCACCTGCTGCACTAGCTCCTTGAGGGCAAGGATGATATCTTTTTCATCCCTGTTCCTGTGAGGATGTTTTTTTCTGTGCAATCCAAAGGCAACAATGGTTGTTGTGAAGAGGCTGTTTGGAGAGGCTGTAAGAAGAAGCTGTACATGCAGCTCATGTTACCCTGTCTGCTTTTAACAAGGATCTAAGGAAAGTGTTTACACAAAGCATTATTGAGTGTGTGCCAAGGCTGCTTATTGGCTGACCTGCTGGAGCATGAAAGTCAGTTTTATCCAGATATAGGCTATAATCTATGTATGCTACAATACTAGCTTGGAACAATAAATCTTCAGGATATCTACAACAGCTGGGGCAGCCTGGCCTCCATAAAACTCTCCCAAAACTCACTAATTCTGAGAACAGAGATCTAGATGCATGCAGATTTGGAGACATAAAACAGCAGCATTTTGCAAAGGTGGTGGGATTGGCTTCTTTCCCCTCTGCTCTCAGCTAACTTTTGCATCTATAAGATCGTGTTTGCAATCACCTCTTATGCAGGGAGCTAGGATACTTCCAGTGATTGTTAGAGTAATTGGTTAATTCTCAAGCATTTGATAGTCAGTATTTGGTACTACTGTTTACATATCCTAGATCATTCCCACATGATTTAAGCTCCTTAACTATTCATATATAAAATGGCACACCATAAGATAACAAACTAGCTGGAGAAAAGAAAGGAGAACAGTAACTTTATCAGTGCTTGCAAGAAAAAAAAACCCCAGAAGAGATTTACTATAGGATTTGGGGGTTGGAAGATAGTACAAAAGATAAGGTGCTTGTCTTACTTGGGGCCCACCAGATTCAATACAGGGCATCACATATGTCTCTCCTGAGCAGTGCCAGGGGTAATTCACAAACACAAAGCCAAGAGTAAGTCTTGAAAACATCTGGATGTAAAATAAGTAAAATCGTCAGAATGAAAGAGAAAGGGCATGTATTTAGTGGAAGTTGAAGAAACAAAGCATGTGAATCAATAAAACAAAATCAACCTTTAGATTCTGATGTCAGAAATGGCAGTGGTCAGAGAGGGTGGGTGACTAGGGGTGCGTGCAACAGGTGGATATGGTCATTTAAACATTGGTGACTAGTAATTAGCCTTTATTGTTGGCACAGTGGATTATATTCAGCTAAGGATGTGTGACAATGTGTATCTGAATCTTATATAGTATTGTAAACTAATATTACCTCAGTTAAAGAACCCTCTCTTCCTTCTCTTCTTGGTGTGATATCTGGTCTTGATACTCATTGGAGATTTAGTTCGTAGTAGTGGTACTGGCAGTATACTTGTACTGTCATAATAAGGCTGTATAATTAGAGTTTTGTGGATCCAAGTCAAAGACTCACATATGCAAGATAAATACGCTACATTGAGTAGTACCCTAGCCCTATAGGCTTCTTTCATCTGTTAAAAATCCTATTCTCTTTCCCTAATGATAATAAATACAGTACATTAAGAGGGGTCTTTTATGTGATGACATTTTTTGATCTTGTAAAATTACCTTATTTTCTTCAATAATGCTTTGAATTCTCTATTAGAATCCAGGTTCGGGGATGTAAGAAATTTGCAGACCTCTGCCCTCCCATTATATACCATGATCTATATTTCTGGATTGAGTGTTAGGAAGATTATGTTTTTGAGCTGATAATTATCCTGGGTTTATAAAATAGAATGCATTATGAACAATGTTTTCTCTGCTGTCTGTCTAGAATTCACTATGCAATTATCCACGGAAGTTAGTTTCATCAACTGAAAATGAGAGCAGAGTTGTGCATATCACAACTCTTAGGAATATTCTGCATATATGTGACTCCATAATTATCCAGGCTTTCTTTTTTCTTTTTTAGAAAACCTTTTGACTTCTTTATTTGTGCTGTGGACTCTTAAGGACAGTTCCAAGTATTCCAACTGAGCCAGAGTGTCAGAACCACAGCTATGTACCACTGGCAGCTTTAGCCTATGAGAGAATGCCAAAGACAGGGAAAATCTTGGGAGATAGAATTCAAGTTCATGTCCTGACTGCACCAGCCTACACTGAGATCCACTTTTATGGTCATATTTAGATTATATGTTCTTTAGGATGATGACTGCTTTCTTAAAGCTCTTCTATTACATGTTTCATCAGACCCCGGAAATTAAAATTTTTTCTTTTCTTTCACCTATTTTAATGTCAAAAATGGCCAATACTATTTTTCCCCACTTGAAATTTCCCAGAAAAATATCATAGTAGTTATAACATGGATAGCAATAGTTTATACTCTATGCTTAACCTTTCATTGAGCTATTTTCAAGTTAATCATCTTGAATACAAATAAATTTCATTAACTTTTATCTCCTTGGAACGTGTTCAATTCGTCAATGAGCAAACTATTACGTGTATATTTATATATTTATTTCCCTTCCTTTCCCTTTATTCGGTATTGCTATAACTGGAGGACATGCACTTGGCTATGATGCTCATACATTTGGTTGTGCTGTTTCCCAGGGGTTATAATTTGGGACTGATGATCACATTGGGTGTTACTCATTTTCACTGTAATGACATACCTTATCTTGTGTACATTTTGGTTGCCAAGGTCCCATTGTTTAGTTGATGATGTATGCTAGATTGTGGTGCTTTGGATCTCAAATAGCAATGCTGCTGGGACCACATTAGTCATATGAGGATGATGCTGAAGTTCAACTTAAGACTTTATGATGTCAAGGCAGGTGCTTTGCCATTGCCAACTATCCTTGGCCCCTACTTATAGTTACTTTTATTCATAACATTATATATATTAGATATGTGAAACAAAGGTAGGCATAGACATGAGACAACTTGCATAATTTATTCAAAAATCTTTTAAATATCTAAAAATTTCTTGCCACTTAGAAAGGACATGGAGGTAATTCAGAATAGAATGAAATATTTAATGATGTTAGATACAATCAAGTTGAAATTAGCAAGCTTGGTGGAAGTTACCAACAAACCTGATTTGGTAATGACAAAGTTATAAAAGTGAAGTAAGCAGGGAGTCAGAGTGATACAGAAGCAGGCAGGCAGAAAGATTGGGAAAACACCCTTCCTCTGGCAATGAATTATTGGGACATAATAAAAGTTCTTGGAATGTAATGAAACCAAGAAATGAAAGTTGAAGAAATTATTGAAGCAGGTAGGTAGGGATGGACCACCTTTCCCCCAAAGCAATGAGTTCTTGGAATGTAATAACAATTCTGGGGTATAATAAAACTAAGAGATAGAATTTGAAGAAGTTACACTAGCTCTAAGACTGTCAGAACCCACCTAGTGGACATAGGAACCCAATAAGAAATCTAGCTGGTGCCACTGCAGGTCCAGAGAAGATTGGAACCCTATGGAAATGCAGGAGAGAGAAGCCTCAGCAGAAACAAAGATCGGGAAAGGAATGTCATCAGAGAAGACTATGGATTGCTTCCAGCTCTCCCCCTTGGCAACCAACCTAGCAGTAGGACCCTTGCCTAGGTAGAAAGCCCCAGGTGAAACAGGTGGGGAGAAATCCTATATAAGCCATCTTGGAGCAAAGGAAGCAAGCACATTTGTTGCTTAGGTAAATGGTGCCCAAGTACATGTTGTCCACATTTCCCCTCTTGAGATGGGCGCTCATACTTTGATGCTGGGATGTGTACTAGGGCTCTCTGCTTTGAAGAAGAATGCATTCTCCTGAGCACATCACTCTCTCTTATTCTCCTTCTCTCAGAATTTCTAAATAAAACCTGTTTTTATTTCATTACTCCTGAAATTCTTTTCTAAGAGAAAGGTCTGAGTAAGGTCTAGGACTGACTTTTTCTTTGCTGCAAAGAGTAATTCCTTACTTTAGCCCTGAATCCACTGCTCCCACAGAAATTGGGTGGTAGAGGATTAACTCCTGTGCTCAGCAGAACAAGTGGGTGTCAGGTGCAGTTTCACACTATCCATAGGGTTGGTGGGATGTGAGATCCATGTCATGTAGGGACTCAACATAGACTTTATGAGTACTAGATTTTCCTGACATTCCTGGGGTGGCAAATATGATACATTTCTTTCTTGAGGATACTGCCTCCCCCTCACTTCACATAGTCATTTGACTAACATTCATTTAAGAATGAATCTATTTTTACTTAGCATAGGAAAGGATCAAACTGTCATTCAAGAAGGTGGAGATAATTATTTTCAGAGATATTCACCACTTTGCATCTCCTGTTTCAATGAAATGGTTGGTTCATATATAATCCGAGGTACTGGTCTATTGCATAAAAATTTAAAGTATAGAAATAATGAAGTAAATGAATCCTTAACAGTTAATTTTTTGGGTTTTGGGCTGGAAACTATGCACAGGCAGTATTTTAATGACTTATTTGGAATTTTAGATTGGTCTTGGCCAATTGGTCTAGGGATTACATTTTGAAATATGTAATCAAGTATTTTACTAATATATTTAATATAACATTCATCAGGGAAGGTTTTTCAAAAGTCTTTAGAAAAATTGTTTATATTTTAAGCAAGACCTCCAAGTTCTTCTGGGTACTACCTATACTCTGAATTTAGAAGGAAATAAACTGATATATTTCTAACAAGTACACGTTGAAATATTTTAAGGTTCTTATCTGCTCTTTCTTATTTGTGATTTGCAGTCCTGTTTTCCCATGTAGAATGCACTTTCCCACGGAAAAATCAAATTCTTCTCCTTAGAAATTGGGAACAGGAAGGTTCTTGAGGTTAGAGTCCTCTTGGGTGAAACAGAAAAGAATTTCACCTGGGTAAGTGTCTGGGGAAACCTAGGATTAATAAGAATCTGTGATGAGTACTTACTTGGTAAAATGCAAACCTCATGTCTGATTGCTCCAAAAGGACGTTGTCAAACTGTATCCAGTTTCCACTTGTTATGCCCCATAGGAAAAATGATTCCTGCCACCTGGTTTCTTGGTAGCCAAGGAATTACTCTTTCAGGTAAAGAAAGCCAGTTTTAAATTTGCTGTGTCTGGTTTCCCAATCCAACTCAAGATGCAATCAAGCAAAGAGCAATTTATTGAATGCCACAAACCAACATGCTGGGGTCAACCAAGTGCAGTTGATGACCCCTACCCAATTTACATTCTTACTTTTATACCCAGTTTAGAGAATTTTCAAATGGGCTAGGTGACCATTGTGGAGATTTGTTACACATTACATCATTACTTTTAGGGCGCTAGGTGATTGGTAGGACCTAATAAGGACTTTATGGCTGATGAGAGCAGGATGTAAACAGGATATTGGCGGGGAGGGGGTGAGGTAGGGAATGCAATGTTGCAACCAGGATGTAAATAGGATGTTGGCCTGGAGGTATTATGGCAAACTTGTAGCACCTGTGATATTCCAGAAACTTGCTGTATCATTTACCTTAAGAGGCCTTCTGCATCTTCTAAAGCCTGTCATGGCTACAGTCTGTCCTTTCAAATTCTTCCAGCTATGTCTGTTTTACTCACAGAAAGAAATTTTAGGAGGAGATAGATAGTGAAACAAAACACTATTTGGGAAATAAGGGGAGAAAAGAAAAGCAACATATTTAAGAGAAAAACATGGGCTTCTCAGAGTGGAAAGAGCAAAGCTAGAATAGGGGCAAAAATCCCATGAAGTATAAAAATACACTACACAGATGGTGTAAGCAGAAGTGACCATAGGGTAAGAAAATATATAACTCAGGGAGATATTCTGGAAAAGTTATGCCCTTTCATCTGCCAAATTAGCTTAGATAGTTTTTCCAAACTTCCCTGTCCCCATAAAGTCCATTGCTAGGATTGTTGCCAAAGGGGGGAAGTCTGAAGCAGTTGATGGTCTTCTTTAGACATTATTATTATTATTATTATTTTTTTTTTTTTTATTATTTTGCCACACCAAGAAATGTTCAGGGGGTTACTCCTGGCTCTGCATTCAGGAATTACTCCTGGAGGTATCCAGGGAATCATATGGAATGTCAGGGATTGAACCTAGGTCAGCTGCAAGCAAGAGAAGTGTGCTCTCTGCTGTACTATCACCCCAACCTCCTTATTTTGATATTCTTACCAGACCTTTGTTTCAGCAATGGAACTCCTTCTCCCACGGGGTCTATCCATCCTCTGGGATTTTTCATCTCAATAACTTTTCCTGTATTCACATGGTTTCTGCATTTCAGAAGCTTTTATCAAGTTTTTGGCTGGTTTAGGTTACAAATAGTGTTTTTCCAGATTTGCATTTCTAGGGCTTTATGCTTTACCAGGGCTTCCTATGTTTCTGCCTGCAACAAAAATCTAGCTGTTTCTCCAAGCACTGAGATTATTAAATGAAGAAGACAACACACTGAAGGACTAGGAACAGTCAAGGGTGAGGAATGCAGACTGTCCTGAGGAAACAGATGTGTTGGTTTCATCCTTTTTGTAAGGAAGGTCATATGAAGTTTCATTTTTAGAGATGGCTGAAAGCAGAAAGCAGAGGGTTTGACTGAGAGAGGTAAGTGGCTGGGATCAGTAAAAACTCTGAGGAAAGGAAGGGAAGGGTAGAAAAGCTTAAAGCATTTTCTTAAGTGGGATGCCCAGAAAAGGTGAAAGACCTTTCCTTGTTACATCTTGTTAATATATAGATAAGAAACCTGACACCAGCAACAGCACAACGACTATGGTGGGGGCAGAGGTTTATTGGCACTACAGAAAATGACTTGAGTTGGACAACCTAATAATCCTGGGGCCTAGAAATGGTCTTATGCCAGAAAACTTCAGGGGTAAGGTCTCCTTGTATTTAGGCCAAGGCTTTTCCTTTCCATGTCCCTCATATTTTGCTGTGCCTATGCAAACAACAATTGCCACTCTAATACTATTTTTGCTTCTTTAACTCTTATCTTTAAAAAAAAAAAAGAAGAAAAGCTTATTAAACCTTCTGCTAGGCCATAAATGAATTAATTGGTGATTCAATGATTTTCAAAAATATACTTGCTGCTGAACCTTAAAATGTATATATATACACATTAAACCTAATGCAAAGTGCTTACTCAATATATGTATTATATATGTATTATATATATTACAATATATAATATAATAATATATTACAATATATATACAAAATATATTAATATATAATATAATATATATTGCCCCTATTCTATATCTATTAATATATAATATATAATAATATATTATAATATATATAATATTACATATTATAATATATGTATTATATATTAATATATATATTATATACATATATTGAGTAAGCACTTTGCATTAGGTTTAATGCCTACAAGGAGGGTACATCAAAGGAGTTGGGGCAAGAGAAGGATATTTGAGCCAATTTTCTTGTGAATATCCTGGGTTTATTCTCAGTCTTTGGCGATATTCTTTTTCTAACCCACCTTACCTATGTAGGGCAATGGGTTCTGAGCAAGGATGAACACCATTTTGTAAAAGAAAACATTTTAGGCTTCTCTTTCTCAAGCCCAAATTTCCCTGCCCTAAGCTACCTGGCCATACCAGGTAGCTTATCTGGAAAGGACATGGGAAAGCAGTAGAAAGGTAGCCTAGACAGCAGCCAATCATTTAAAAGGTCATCAGAAGCTAACATCTGCTGTAGACAGCTTCTGTTTTACAGTGCCAGTGGGATTTCAGTGAATCCACTTTAGGGAGAGTGAGTTGCAAGGGTGGCAAAATATGAAATATGAAGTAATGAAACTCTGGCAGGAGTGCAACAAGTTTAATCTTTAAACAGGAGGCTTTATAAGGGGCAAAGCCAGTCATAGATATAGAGAAGAGTGTTTAGAATCACAAAGCAAAGTTTAACAGTAGACAATACTTAATGGGCGTGGACTGTAAGAATTCTGAGTTATAAAGGAGAAGGTCACAAATCAGGGCAGCTTTTAACAACTAACTTCAAATGCAAAATTAGGGATTATTATTTTTTTTTATTTTAACACCTTGATTACATACATAGTTGTGTTTGGGTTTCAGTCATGCATAGAACACCGCCCATCACCAGTGCAACGTTCCCATCACCATTGTCCCAAATCTCCCTCCTCCCCAACCACCCCCCGCCTGTACTCTGGACAGGCTCTCCATTTCCCTCATAGGTTCTCTTTTTTAGGACAGTTCAAAATGCAGTTATTTCTCTAACTAAGCTCACCACTTTTTGTGGTGAGATTCCTGGGGTGAGCTG
>PVKC010046397.1:0-11236 GCA_004027635.1 Crocidura indochinensis
CTTTCTCCTCCCCCAAACCCTACTTATCTTCTAGACAGGTATTCTATTTCTCACACTCACTACCACTGTCATAATAGTTTTCAGTGTAATTATTTCTCTAACTGAACTCACCACTCTTTGTGGTAAACTTCACATCTGGGCCAGTACTTCCGGTCCTTATCTCTATTGTCTCTGGGTATTATTACCATACTGTCTTTTCCTTTTCTTAAATCCCACAGATGAGTGAGACTATCCTGTGCTCATCTCTCTCCCTCTGACTCATTTTACTCAGTATAATAGTTCCCATGTCCATCCATGTATAGGAAAATTTCATGACTTCATTTTTTCCTGATGGCTGCCTAGTATCCCATTGTGTATATGTGCCACAATTTCTTTAACTACTCATCTGCTGTTGAGTAGCTGGTTGTTTCCAGATTCTGGCTATTGTAGATAAAGCTGCAATGAATATAGGTGTGCAGAAGGCATTTTTGTGTTGTGTTCCCAGGGTATATTCCTAGGATCTCATGGGAGCTCAATTTCCAGTTTTGGAAGGAATCTCCATATTGTTTTCCCTAAAAGTTAGACTAGATAGCATTTCCACCAGCAGTGAATGAGAGTTCCTTTTTATCCACATCCTCTACAGCACTGATTGTTCTTGTCCTTTGTGATGTGTGCCAGTCTCTGTGGTGTGAGATGGTACCTCATTGTAGTTGTGACTTGCATCTCCCTGGTGATTAGTGATATGGAGCATTTCATTATGTGCCTTTTAGTCATTTGTATTTCTTCTTTGAGGAAGTGTCTTTTATTTCTCCTCATTTTTTGATGGGGTTAAATATTTTTCTTGTTATGTTCTGTCAGTACCTTGTATATCTTAGATACTAGCCTCTTATCTGATGGATATTGGGTGAATAATTTCTTCCATTCTGTGGGTGGTCTTTGTATCATAGTCACTATTTCTTTTGAGGTGCAGAAGCTTCTCAGATTAATATAGTCCCGTCTGTTTATCTCTGCTTTCACTTGTTTGAACAGTGCTGTTTCCTCCTTGAAGATGCCTTTAGTCTCAATGTCTTGAAGTGTTTTACCTATGTGTTCTTCTGTATACCTTATGGCACCAGGTCTGATATCAAGGTCTTTAATCCATTTGGATTTGAATGCAGGAGATCAAGGTTTGATCAAGGGAGTAGAAGAGAAGAGAGGCTGAGAGAGAGAGAGAGAGAGAGAGAGAGAGAGAGAGAGAGAGAAACTAAGTGAGAGAAAGAGAGAGAAGACAAGAAAAACCAATCAGTATGTGGACTTCACTTGGGTCTTAACCCAAACAGAACAACTGTAAATTATTATGATTTAGAAACATGGCAACTTTTGAGGTTCAAGTCCTTACTCAATAATTTCCTCAAGATGAATAAATATGTGTTAATCATAGCTTTCTAAAACTGCCATCACTTAAAGAAATATCAAGTACTTACATTTAAAATGACTCATCTGCATTAAAATCTTTGAGCAAAGAGCTTTGAATGTTGTACTATTCTAACATGCTACTTAAACTATAATAATATAGTAATTATATATAAATTTAATTATAATTAAATTTATAAATTATATATAAATTTAATTATAATTAAAATATTTTAGCAAATGAAGCAATAATTGGAGTTGGGAGTTTATATTAAGATAAGTGAAATGCTGACAACTTGAATTTGGACAATGAGCATGTGAGGGATCCTCAGCTTATTTTCTAATTTTTGTACCTATAATAAATATTCTAAAATAGAAGGTCAAAGGTAAACATACAGGGAGAGTTTAGCTTCTACCAACCATCCTCCTGTATGATGGCTACTGTCATGTGAAACTTCTTTGCGGAGGACCATGGGGGAGGGGAGGGAGAGTGGCCATGCTAGATTTCCCAGCAAGGGACCCTCTACCCAGTGCTATTCCTATGAGATAAGGAAAAAGTTTAAAAAAAAAATGAAAAGGGGGCGATCATTACACATACTGCAGAAATTCAAAGGGTAACCACAGACTAACTCTATGCCACAGAACAAGAGAACCTGAAATAAATAAATAAATTCTTGGACTCTTATAATCTTCCATGGTTGAACCAGGATGATCTAGCATATCTAAACAGACTCATCACTATTGAGGAAATTAAAATGGTAATCAGCAGTCTTACCAAAAACAAAAGCACAGGCCCAATGGATTAGCTGATGAATTCTTTGAAATCTTTCAAGAGGAACTTTACAGGCTCTCCCAGGAAATTGAAGAAACAGAAACACTCCTAAATAGTTTTTATGAAACTAACATCACCCTGATACCAGAAGAAAGAAAGAAAGAAAGAAAGAAAGAAAGAAAGAAAGAAAGAAAGAAAGAAAGAAAGAAAGAAAGAAAGAAAGAAAGAAAGAAAGAAAGAAAGAAAGAAAGAAAGAAAGAAAGAAAGAAAGAAAGAAAGAGAGAGAGAGAGAAAGAAAGAAAGAAAGAAGAAAGAGAAAGAGAGAGAAAGAGAAAGAAAAAGAAAGGAAGGAAGAAAAGAAAAGAAAACTACACAGACTAATATCCCTGATGATTATAGCTGCAAAGAATCTCAACAAAATCCTAGCAAATAGGATCCAACGCCTCATCAAGAAGGTCATACACCACAGCACAAAGAACAAAGACAATTAGTGCTGGTGGGGATGTGGACAGAAAGGAACTCCCATTCACTGCTGGTTGGAATGCCATCTAGCCTTTAGAGAAAACAATATGGAAATTCATCCAAAAACTGGAAATTGAGGGGCCCGGGAGATAGCATGGAGGTAAGGCGTTTGCCTTTCATGCAAAAGGTCATCGGTTCGAATCCCGGTGCTCCATATGGTCCCCCGTGCCTGCCAGGAGCAATTTCTGAGCATGGAGCCAGGAGTAACCCCTGAGCACTGCCGGGTGAGACCCAAACCCGCCCCCCCCCCGCCGCCAAAAAAAAAACTGGAAATTGAGCTTCCATGAGATCCAGCTATACCACTCCTAGGGATATACCCTGGGAACACAACACAAAAATGCCTTCTGCACACCTATATTCGCTGCAGCTCTATTTACAATAGGCAGACTCTGGAAACAACTCAGATGCCTGGCAGATGAGTGACTAAAGAAACTGTGGCACATATACACAATGGAATACTATGCAGCCATCAGGAAAAATGAAGTCATGAAATTTTTCTATACATGGATAGACATGGGAATTATTATGCTGAGTGAAATGAGTCAGAGGGAGAGAGATGGACACAGAATAGTCTTAGTCATCTGTAGGATTTAAGAAAAATAAATGACAGTATGATAAATAATACCCAGAAACAATAGAGAGGAGGGCTGGAAGGACCAGCTCACAAAGAGTGGTGAGTTCAGTTAGAGAAATAACTGCAACAACCATTATCATGACAATAGTAGTGAGTGAGAAAAATAGAATACCTGTCTAGAAGATAAGTAGGGTTTGGGAGAGGAGTGGGATGGGGGGGGCATTGGTGGTTGGAAGGCTTCACTGGTGAATGGGGTATACATATTCATGACTGAAACCCAACTACAAACATGTTTGTAACCATGGTGCTTAAATAAAGATATTAATAAAAAATAAAAAGAAAATTAAACAAAATAATGCGGTACTATTTAGACCTGTGATATCAAGGTCCCCAGCCATTCTGCCAGACAATCCCCTTTCAGGGTGCACTTAGCATGGCCTGGAGAACCATGTGGTGCAGGAGATCAAACCCATGGAAGCCAGGCATGCCTGGAGCACTGTACTATTTCAAGGTTAGCCAAGAGCCTGGCTGCATATTGCTTCAGTTTTCCCCTAAAAGTGCCTCCCAAGGCCCTCATTGTCAACCTTTTGTTCTGCTGTTATTAGTGTTGCTAACTACTATGGGGACAACATCAATGCTAGATTGGGGCTTATGTTTCTTGAGACCAAATCAAGGATGTGCTCATGCAAAGACTATGAGGTAGCACTTGAGCTACATCCTAGACCATTAAAGATGAGACACAAAACCTATTGGTCTGGTTTCTCTCCTAAGAGCCTAAGGGCTACACTGACTCCTTCCATCCAGTGTCTGGGTTTGCCCAAATGGAAACACTGTTCACAGCACCTCGGGGACATGTGCTCACAAGAACAACTTCGATGGCAATTCAGAAAGGATTTCAGAGCTGCGGAGCAAAGATGCCAGCCTCATTATGGGGAATGAGGGAGTACTATGTGGAAATCACTCCTAAGCATCACCAGGTGGCCCAAATCCAAATAATATAAGATTACAACAAATGCTATTTTATAACTAGAGAAATAAAATATATGTAATGGACCCTATTTTAAATCAAAGACTCAAGGCTGACAGGGATGCTGACAGGAACTGTGATGTCACTGACGGTCCTAAGACTGTCTAAGGAAGTGAGGGATTCGGAACCCTCTAAATATTATTTGTGGCTTCAAACCCTTTTTTCCCCTTTAGTTTTTGGGGCCACAATTGGCAGTATGCAGGGCCTACTCCTGACTTTTGCTCAGGAAACCTTTCTGGTGTGGCTCAGGGGATCTCTGTACCTGGGATCAAACTTAGGTCAGTTGCATGCATGGTAAGAACTGTACCCACTGTACTTCTCTCAGGCCCTCATCCCAGTCTTGATGATTCATTTCAAAGAATGAATACATAAACAGGGGTGGGGTAAATCTGGGATGAAAGTTGTTCTTTGGCCAATAAAACATGTAATAGTTAAAAGCTTAAAAAGGTTGGCAGGTCACTGTGTGAGGTGCTTACCTTGCCTGCTGCTGATCCTACTTTGACCCTCAACACTACACCATGTGGCAACCCTGCACACCACAAATACCACCCAGAAGGCTTCAGCACTACACAGCCAGAACAGCTTTGCCCCTCCAAAGCCAGCACGGAAATATCAGTAAGGGCCCCACCAGGTCTTCTTAATACTGCTGGGGAGACCACTCCCCAAAAAGATAGAAAATGAAAACCAAATGCCCAATAGTAGTGAAACAACTCATGTAAATCAGTTGAGATAAAAGGTATATATGGAATTAGCTAGGAAAGTGCAGAGCAGGAATGACAGAAGTGAAAGTAGTGACTAGGAAGACCAACACAGAAATGTGTTCCAATGCTCCTTACTAGTGGTGAGCAGCATGTGGGCTTGCATTTTGCTAATATATTTTTCTAGCATCCATAGAAATTAGCTGGGAAGGTTGGCTTCTCACACTCTACAATGACTTATTGGTCTTTAGATTGAGGCAATCTGCCCTCTGAGCTGGTCACATTTGTGGAGGCCCACAAGTTGGTCTGGGCCAGGTAGCAAAATACACCAATGAGTTCAACTGGCTAAAGGTTCTTTGAAGAAACAGGGAGGATGCAGGAAATTAGAGAAGAGGAAAGCCCAGGTGATCCTGTCTATTTAAGCACCAAGATGAAATGTTATTTTATTTAAAATATTTATTGAATCACTATGAGATACATAGTTATAAAGTTTTTGATGGTTGAGTTTCAGACATACAATGTTCCAATACACATCCCTTCACCAGTGTTCACTTCCTGCCAATAATATTCCATTTCCCTTCCATCCCTCCCTTCCAGCCTGCCTCTATGAAGATACTTTTTTCTCTTTATTCTCTCTCCTCTTTTCCCTTTTTTCTCTCTCCTTTATTGTACTTTAGGCAATATGATTTGCAATACATTGCTAAAAGTGTATCATGCTTATAACTTTTCATACTTTTATCACCCAGTTCTTGTCAAAGTGCATTTAACAACTATTATTATTAGAGCAGTCCCTTTTTGTCCTAACTGTATTTCGCTACCTTATTTCTATTGCATTTATAACACCTCATACTAAATGTTTTTTAAATACATATGATGTAAATGAGTATGATCATTTTATATCTGTTTCTCATTTCACCCAGCATGATACTCTCCATATATCTTTCTAATCAAAATTGGAGCAGAAATTGGGTCTGGAGAGATAGCACAGAGGTAGGGTGTTTGCCTTGCACGTGGCCAATCCAGGAGACAGTGGTTCAATTCCTGGAACCCTATGTGGTTCCCAATCTTGCCAGGGGTGATTTCTGAGCACAGAATCAGGTGTGACCCATAAATCAAAATAAAAGCAAATAAAAACTTAGAGCAGGTCCGGAGCAGTGGCCCAGGCGGTAGGGCATTTGCCTTGCACATGATAACCTAGGACTGATTGAGGTTTTTTTTCCCCTGGCATTCCATATTGTCCCCCAAGCCAGGGGTGCTTTCTGAACGCATAGCCAGGAGTAACACCTGAGCATTAATGGGTGTGGCCCAAAACACAAAAAACTTAGAGCAGAAATTAATAACTTAAATCCCCAAAACAGTCCACAAGATCAATGGAATAAGAATCTGGCTTTCTGAAGAAAAAAAGAAAAAGAAAACCAACAACCAAGTTTGATAAACCAGTAGGAAGACTCACAAAGAAGGAAAGAGAGATAAAGGAAATATATATAAGCAAATTTCATGATGTTATTTTTCCTAATGCCTGCATAGTATTCATTCCAATGTGTTGATGTACCACGTTTTTTAATTCTCTTATCTGTTCTTGGGCACTTGGGTTGTTTCTAGATTCCAGCTATTGTGAATAGTAATTAAATAATATAGGAGTGTAAATATATTCCTTTTAATACATATTTCTCCTCTTTTATTATTTGTAAAATCATAGAGTTTTGCATATTTTGTAGTTTGTCACTTTACAACTCTGTTGTTTCTAGAAAAATTTTTGTAGCCTCTTTAGGATTTTCTAGATATAGTATCATGCCATCCACAAATAGTGAGAGCTTGATTTCTTCTCTTCGTATCTGAATTCCCTTGATATTTTTGTCTTCCCCAATTGCTATGGCAAGTATTTTCCACACTATATTGAATAGAAGTGGTGAGAGTGGGAAACTTTATTGTGCAGTCTTAAAGGATTTTAGTTTTCCCAATTGAGTATATTTGCTTGTGAGAAAAGTTCCTCTATTCCCATTTTGTTGAGAATCTCTTCATGAATGGGTGCTGGGTCTTATCAAATGATTTCTCTGCATCTATTGATATGATCATGCTATTTTCATTCTCTTTTGTTTTTTTGTGTTTTTTTGGGGGGGGGGGTTCACACATGGCAGTGCTCAGGGGTTACTCCTGGTTCTATGCTCAGAAATCACTCCTGGCAGGTTCAGGGGACCATATGGGATGCTGGGATTCCAACCACCATCCTTCTGCATACAGGCAAACATCCTACCTCTATGCTATCTCTCCGGCCCCTATTTTATTCTTTTTTATTGATATGATGTATTATGCTGATTGACTTGAGTATGTAAATTGTCATTATATTCCTGGGATAAATCCTACTTGATGACAGAACATGATATTTTTATGAATTGTTGGCTTCTGTTTGTTATTATTTTGTTGAGTATCTTTGCATCTGTGTTCATCAAGAATATTGGCCTGTAATTCTCTCTTTTTTGTGATATCTATGTCTGCTTTTGGTACCAGGATGATGTAAGCTTCAGATAAACTTTTTGAGGGTGTTTCTGTTTCTTCTATTTCCTGAAAGAGCATGAAATGGATTGGCAGCACGTCTTCTTTAAAGGTTTGAAAAAAAAAAACCCACTAGTGAATCATCTTGTCCCAGATTTTTGTTTTGGGGAAGACTTTTGATTACCATGTCAATTTCTTTGAAAGTGATAGGTCTGATATGGGGTTTAATGGGAGGTTGTAAAAGTCCAAAACTGTATCCATTATTTCTAGGTTCTCTTGTTTCATGACATAGTTTCTCAGAGTAATCTCTGATGAGCCTAAGAGTTTCTGTTGTGTCTGTTGTGATTCCCTTCTTTTCATATATGATTCACTTTATTAAGGTTCTCTCTCTTTCCTTCTTGTGAGTCTTCCTATTGGTTTATCAATCTTGGTTGTTGTTTTTCTTGTCTTTTTATTTTTCAGAGAGTCAGCTGCTTATTTCATTGATCTGTGGACTGTTTCAGAGAGTTAAGTTAATTAATTTATTCTCTAAGTTTTATTGGTTCCTTCCTCCTGCATGCTTTGTGCTGATTTTGTTGGTCATTTTCCAGAGTCTTAAGTTGTGTGCAATCAAGCCGTTTATATGAGCCTTTCATTTAACTGATGAAAGTTAGCATAGCTATGAACTTTCCTCTCAACACTGCTAGTCCCACAAATTCTGGTAGCTCATAACTTTATTCTCATTTGTTTCCAGAAATCTTTTTATTTCCTCTCTAATCCACTGGTTGATCAGAAATTAGCTATTTAGTTTCTAGGTATTTTCATTTTTTCTGCATTTCTTTCTGTGGTTAACTTATTTTCAAATCATCATGGTCTGAAAAGATAATTGATCTGATTTCTATCTTTTTTTTTCTTTTTTTTTTTTTTGTTTTTGGGTCACACCCAGCAGCACTCAGGGGTTACTCCTGGCTCCATGCTCAGAAATTGCTCCTGGCAGGCACGGGGGACCATATGGGGCACCAGGATTCGAACCGATGACCTTTTGTATGAAAGGCAAAGCCTTACCTCCATGCTATCTCCCGGGCCTTGATTTCTATCTTCTTAACTTTGCTTCTAGAAGATAGATTTGTGTCCCAGTATGTAATCTATTAAAGATAATGCCCATGTGCACTAGAGAATAGTGTGTATTTGGATTTGGAAAATTAAAACTATCTATCTATCTATCTATCTATCTAACTCCTCTCTTTCATTTCTCCCTTTTAAGAAAGTATTTCCTTACTGTACATTACTTCATCTATTTAAAGTTGACATGGGGTTCTAAAGCCTCCAACTATTATTGTGTTGCTATCACTGTCTTCCTTAAATGTAGTAGCAGTTGTTTTGAGTGTTTTTCTGGTCCTTCTTTAGGTGTCTATATGTTTAGGACTGTCAGTTCTTCATGGTCTAGCATTAAGAAATGACCTTTGGGGGCCCGGGAGATAGCATGGAGGTAAGGCGTTTGCCTTTCATGCAAAAGGTCATCGGTTCGAATCCCGGTGCCCCCACATGGTCCCCCGTGCCTGCCAGGAGCAATTTCTGAGCATGGAGCCAGGAGTAACCCCTGAGCACTGCCGGGTGTGACCCAAAAACCAAAAAAAAAAAAAAAAAAAAAAAAAAGAAATGACCTTTGTTGCCTAGTGTAACCTTTTTTGACTTTTGGGTCATACCTGGCTCGGGGGTTAATCCTGGCTCTGTGCTCAGAAATCACTCCTGGCAGGCACGGGAACCATATGAGATGCCGGGATTCAAACCACCATCTGTCCTAAATCGACTGTGTGCAAGGCAAATGTCCTATTGCTTGTGCTATCTCTCTGGCCCCTATAATAACCGTTTTGAACCTAAAATCAATGTCATTTGGTGTCATAGTATGGCTACTCTAGCCTATTAAATGGGTCATTTGCTTGAAGAATATTTTTCCAAAGTTTGACTTTGAGTGTGTGTATGCTCTGACTATTCAAATGTGTTTCTTGAAGGCAGCAGAATGTTGGGTTCAGTTTTTTAATCCAACTTGCACCTCTGTGTCTCTAAATTAGTGCATTTCATCCATTGATACTGAGAGAGATTATTTGCCATCAAGTTTTGTCCATCTTTCTATAGAAGTTTGGTGAATTTGTGGGATTCATCTTGTCTTAAAGTAGCCTCTTGACTTATTTTCATAAAGATGGTTTCAAGATGGAAATGTCTTAATTGTTGTTATAGAACTCTAGGCTTGGGACAGCAAACATGAACCTCACTTTTGAGCCTGCCTGTATGACAGGCTGATGCCGAGCCTGCAGACAGAGAAATCTTGGTCACTCACTTGGCCACACATTCCATCTGAAGCCAATAAGAGTAAAGTTATTCAACAGGTTGCTCTCAGGTAGAAATGAGACCAAGTCATTGCTAAATAATTCTCCATGACTTAGATGATTCCCTGTGAATTCTTGCTGCATGACTGGATACAATAGCTGCTGCAACCGAACTCAAACCTCACTCTCTATTAAATACTAACTTCCTATTTCATGGAAGTCATGTGAATGAAAGAGAGTTCCCGGAGGTTTTATGTCATCTCTACAAAGCTGAGGAGAATGAGATTATCCTAGCCAGCACCTAGCCACCCCACAGCACACATGAGCTGTGTACCCAAGGGGCCAAGTCCCATCTGGTCTACCATATCAGGAAAAGGGTCTACTAGTGACATAGTCCTTCAGCACTCTGATCAGTGATGACTGAACACTGATGCATAGTGCTGTGCACAATGATTACAAGGGATCCCACCATGTTCATGAGCTATGATCCTCATTGTTTCTGACAGCAAACAGGTAGCTGAGAGAGGGACTCTCTCAGTTCCAGCTTCTTCAATTGCAGGCCACAACCCCATCATACTGAATATGACAGTAGGGGAAAATCCACCAGCAATCAAACATTTCTGAGCAGCTGGAACTCAATTGAAGGACACAGGTCCATGAATCTGAGGAGCTGCATTTCTTGGAACAACGGGGGTCACAAAAGGAAAACATGAAGAAGCCCTGTTTTAAATCATCATTACTTCTGTGACACTAAAGGCATAAGACAGGGCCAAAGAAGCAGGGGTTTCCAGGAAAGGGAGAGAGAAGGATATGTCTGATTGGAGGATGCTTGGTCTGTGCTTTCCCCAACAGCTGCCCAAACCTCCCACTCCATATTTCCTACTCCTCCTTGTATTCCAGCCAGACAGGAGACTGCAGCAATTTCTCCCTTTGACATCCAGATACCCCAGTTCAGTGTGAATCAGACCCCAAATGTACCCTCTGCCTCTACACTAACACCCCAATATGACCTGAGTCCATATTCCCACCCGCCTAGTCTGCACCTCCAGGGGCTGGATGCACTCACAGCTCCAGGATGAGCACCACATCCGTGCAGCTCTCATACACGTCGTGCAGTGTGATGATGTTGGGATGCAACAGCTGCCGCAGGACCCCCACCTCTCGCTCAATTTCCTCCCGGCACACGCCCCGCCTGCTGGCCCGGCTCTGTCGTTTCTTGATGAACTTGGCTGCATACTCCTGTCCGGTACTCTTCTCCCGGCATTTCTTCACTATGGCAAACTGGCCACTGTAGGGACACAGACCTGTATGATCAGGGAAACAGTCTAGGAGCAAGTGCCAGATGACAGTCACTCAGAGACATCAAACCCCAGCCCCCAGAACCCCAGGCCCCCAATGCTTGCCACTTCCCCTACTGCCCTCGTTCCCCCACTACTGCTTTCTTGCTTACCCCATTGCTCCCACCCAATGCTC
>PVKC010046398.1:0-11218 GCA_004027635.1 Crocidura indochinensis
AACCGATGACCTTTTGCATGAAAGGCAAACGCCTTACCTCCGTGCTATCTCCCGGGCCCCGTAATGGGTTTCTTCTCATAAATCAGATCGCAAGTACAGTGATTGGCATGAGTTGTAAGTAAAATGTCTCCAACCAGGTAAAAAAATATTGAGAACAGAATCAAATATTGCAAAGTTGATTTTCATATCCCTGAGCGATTGCAAGGCAAGGCTTTTATGCAGAAAATACTCTCTTAAGAGTAAAAAAAAAAATACTAGAGACTATCATTGTAACAAGAATTGGAAGCCTGCACTTTTATATCTCTTCATTTTCTTGTCTAATAAAGCAATCTTGTTTCAATAGTGGGAGTGCTGGAAATTAGTGGTAATTTCTCTAAAGCAATGCCTCTCTCTGTATTAATTGAAAAATTCACATGGGGGTTATGACTTAAAGACCCCAAGAACCCTGGAGTTTCTGTCATAAAAGCAAGATTTATGTGTCACCTAGCTATTAAACTTCCACAAAAGTCAGTATTTTATTCTCTGTAAATTCCAGCTTTTGATCTAACTTTTATATAATTTCTCAACTTGCAGCGTTTTAGGATGACTTTGAACTTTTCTCACCCCAAACTGTGAGTAATTACTGTGGTAGAGACATGTTCAGAAGAAGTTCTTCCATGGACAAGTAATATGTAAGGAAAAAAGCAGATTATTAAATCTAAAAATGTATTTAATATAAAAATAAAATATTCCAATGTGTCATAAAAATGTTTTTCTACATTAGAATGCCTCTATTTTATTGACTGTTGATTGCATCAAAAACTCAAATTTTTACTGCGTGAGCAAAGAAATCAATGAATTACACAACTTGTCAGCATAATATTATAGGGCACCTAAAGTTTGCTATGTTTATAGTGTGAGCTAAAGTAAATAATTGGTAAGTCTCATAGACAATCCATAAATATAACTGTAAAATCATGATATTAGGCTTAACTTTAATTAAAATGTCATATTACTTCTTAATTTAATCATATACTATTTTAAACTGATTAGTAGAAGAAATACTTTATCATTATAAAAAACAAGGATTGGAAAAAAGATAGAAAAAATTTAAATTTCTGAAAACAGGTGAGCTGTATATATTTTACAGAAATAACAGAATAAAAATGTAGTAGGAAAGGAGGTCAAATATATCTCTGGTTACATAATATTTGGAATTATTCAGGGATGTTTTTAATAGTAAGTTACTAGAAAACCTAATAACTAAAAATCCCTAAAATCTCATATGTCTGAACTTAAGTAAATATTAAAATGAGAAAATTATTTTAATATTAAATAATATAGTCAAAGCTATATCACTAACATAATAATGTTTTTGTATTTCTATTAACTATTTTTGACCAGGACACTTCTGGTTTTTATTACAAAAAAATGCACCGGCTCAAAATAAACATAAAAGAAATTTGAATTATATTCAACATTAAGAAACATACTTCCCAGCAGAAGCTGTCTACATAGATATGTTTTATCAGAATAAATGCATATAAAAAGATTATTCATAAAGTTTTGTAAAATAAATTTCTGTTGTAATATTCCTAATTAATGGTATTGTACAATTTTTTACTTTGTCTTTGGAAATATTGTACGCGTAATTAATTTCTTATCTTCACACCAGGGAGCAAACATTTGTGGAATATCTTGAATGCCTTATTGAAAAAAAGCTCATTTGCTACTTCATCTATTATTTTTAATAAGGACCACAGTCCATGGTGAATGATGTCCTGCATGTTTGTGAAGGCCACTTATGGTTGATCGTCTAACTATAGTGTGGTGGCAAGGATCATCAGACTAGTGCCCTGGCGGGCATGCAAAGGCAGAAATCAACTTTAAGACCTGATCCATACTAAGTGTCTTTATTTAGTCACTTAAACCACATCCTTCCTAACCCTGAAAAATGCTGTTAAGGCAAGAACATTTTTACAATCAAGTTTAGATAGCTGTATCTGACCATGAAAGTAATATTAAAATAAATTCTTTAACTTGTAGATTTCAAACCTTTATACATTTTTGAGAGGCAGAAGTTAAGGGTTCTTGCCTTGCATGTGGTCAACCTGGATTCAATTCCTGACACACCATAATGATTCCCTTTATATATCCAAGATGATGACTGAGTACTAAGACAAGAGTAAAGTCCTGAGTTCAGCCTACTTTGGCTCAAACATCAAAATGATAAATTATTGATACTTTCAAATGCTGATGATTATTTTTCTACACTAAAGTTGCTAGTCTATGATCAATTTGTCTCTGCAAATTTGAAAACAAAAATATCATTTTTGTTAAGATGACTCTACTAGATTGGACAAAATAATATGGCCCATTGGTTTTCAAATTATTTTTTTCTAAAACAGCCTCATTAGTATCTCATGTGAACTTAAAAATGCAAGATTTGGGTATCTAGACCATCAACTAAATCTTAGAAAAGCCAATCTTGAGAGTTACTGAGACAGATAAATCAATTGATAGCTTAATATATATGTATGTATATGCCTTTTCAAGAGGAAGTTAAGGCTATCAAAAGATTGATAGCCTGTGTCAGTCTTTTTGTCTTAATCCTGTAGAATTCAGGGCATACCTGGCATAGCTAGTTTAGGTACCAGGGCAGCCAAAGTTTTTATAGGAAAAAATGAGGGAAATTAATTATGAGGCCAAAAAGGCTTTGAGGTCAGAGTTGGAAAGGAAATCTAATGTAATTATCCAATCAAGGGATTCAGAATAGCGTAAGAAACCTAAAAGTGAATGTATGCAAAAGCTTATTAAAAGCTCTTAAAATTCAAGAGAAAACAAGCTTTATAACCTAATAATCACTGTAACCTAATAACTGCATATGTTTTGGCACATATGGGACCTATGCACCTTTAAGAAAATATTTTAGGGGCTGGAGTGGTAAAGCACTGTGTAAGGTGCTTGCCTTGCATGTGGCCACAAGAATTTGATCCCCAGCATCCCATAAAGTCACATGAACACTGCCAGGTGTTTCCTAAGCATCACCATGTGTGCCCCCTCAAAAAAAAAAAAAAGAAAAAGAAAAGAAAAGAAAGGTTAGAGAAATAGTGCCGTGTCTAGGGCATATGTCTTACTTCCTTCTAACCTAGTTTCCTTCCCCATATGGTCCCCTTAGCCCATCAAGAGTAAACCTCGTGCATCATCAATATAACTCAATAAACAAAATCAAAACAAGAAAATAATTTAGTCTCTCTAAAACTTTTAAATTTTTCTTTTTGTCGTTGGGTCACACCCATTGGCGCTCAGGAGTTACTCCTGGCTCTGTGCTCAGAAATCGCTCCTGGCAGGCACTGTGGACCATATGGGATGCTGGGATTCGAACCATTATCTTTCCTGGTTCGGCTGCATGCAAGGCAAATATACTACGGCTGTGCTATCTCTCCAGCCCCTAAAACTTAAATTTTAAAATGACAAATATAATTCCACTTTTGAAACTATCATAAAATTTAGAGCATTAGTCAACACAAAATGAGCTACTATTCTGTATCAGAAATTTAGGAAGAATTTGATTTTATTGAGATTTCTTTCTTTACTGATCTTATAAAATTGCCGTAAGTATCATATATACTTTCATAATTCAAACCCTTGCATCTCGAGTAATTTTTCTAGTATATATATATATGCATATATAGCTTATAAATCATAGAAAAAATACAAACAGAAGGGAAAATAATGGAGACTTGATCTGCAGACTAAGCACTTAGTTCATTTCCATTGTGATATATCCTCAAAAAAATTAAAAATGGAAACTAGAAAGATCTTGCAAGACAATGTAAAGTAATATTGATAAACTAGTAAGAACAGAAGTACTATTTATTCATCAAATGCAATTCGTGTGTTTAATAAACTGTCAACTTTGAAATATTAAATAAAAATTCATTCTCTTTTTATTTTTTATCTTTTTTTTTTAATTTTGAAGTACCTTTCACTGCCTTTGGGAACTCTTAACAGTATTTATAATTACATTGTTAAATACTATCCTCGAGAAAATATATTGCCAATTTATGTGAGATTTCAATATTGATATGTAAGAAAGTAATTAACAGATAATTTAATCTCAGCTTTGTTAATTTGAAACTTAAAGCTGAAGAGATGAAGAAGGAAAATGCCATCAAAACTGTGACTAAATCAGAAATTATCAAGAAACTTTCTCATATTTCATTTTTAATTTTCATTTCAATAGATAACTTGCACAGAGTTGTATAACTATTTATGAGCAGAGATGATGTTGCCATAGCACTCAGTAATGTTTATAGTAGGTTCCTATGCATAAAATCTATTATATTATTATTAATTATTATTATTATTGCAGCAACCAGGATGGCTACTCAATGTTAGATCCTAAGTCCTAGAGGCCACTAGAGCTACATATTTATATACATATACTCTGCTCTGGTGGCCATGTGATACTGGAGTTCAGACCCACTTTGGTTGCATACAAAGCATGTATTCTACCCTCTCTGCTATCAACCCTGCCAGAATTAGGATGCTATTAAAATAAAATCTGTCACAGTCACTCATTAGTGGGGAAAGTTTTCCTGAAGAGACCAATCTTTGCCAAAGAACTAGTTGAGCCAGATGTGAAAAAACAGTCAGGCGATATCTCTCAAAACAGCTAGAATAACGTTATTTTTTATTTTATCGTTTTTAAAGAAGTCATTTATGCAGAGGGAAAATGTGAAATATTCTGTGTTCCTTGGAAATCTGTACAGAAGAGGGCACTGGAGCTCTGTGACTTTGCAGACAGGATCTCAGGGATTTTTAATCAATTATCCTGTGGAAAGTGGGCCAAAGGATAAAGCTACCATTCTTTTGGCTAAGTCTACAGTCATTGTATTCAAGGAGAAAAATCACGATTTTGATGACAAGTTGTCACTGAATTCCACACAAAAGAAGCTTTGGAATTTGCAATGTCCTGCCTTTGCTTTTTTGCCTCCTCCTACCTTACTGTGAGCATGCACAACAGGGAATATTTCTCAAATTCAGAATCTTCTTTAGCCTTTGGCAAGTTATTTAATCTCTTTCTGTCTTTCTTTTCCTTGTTTGAAAAATGAGGATAATACTGCATTCTTCCTTCCAAAGTTTTGGTGAAGATTAATGCAATTTGAAGAACTTCTGAACAAAAAAAAATAAGCTGTTCATTTACAGGACTATAATATTTTATTCTCTTTAAAATAATATAAAACTTTATTAGACTTTATAAACTTTATAAAAACTTTATGTGAACTTTATAAAGACTCCCTGATCATATAGGATGCCAAGTCTCCAAGGCAGGCAAAAGCCCTATCCACCATGATATTGCTCTGGTATCTTTGACTTTATTGAAATACAGTACGTATGCTGATGTAACACTATTTGCCTATTATTAATTGAATGTATGCATTTATCTATAATTATACTTATGTCTGAATTATGTAATTTGTGTATTAAATTAAATCAATATATCATTAATGCATACATTATATCTATTATCAATTTTGTCTAGGTTTTTTATTTTTGGCCATACCCTGTGATTCTCAGGGGTTATTGCTGACCATGAGCTTAGAAAGAGATCCTGGCTTAGGGGATCATATGGGATACCAGGGATCTAACCAAGGTCCATCCTGGGTGGGACACTTGCAAAGCAAACATCTTACTACTGTGCTATAGCTCTGGTCCCAATTATTTAGATCTTTATTTAAATGGATTCATTAAATTTTCTTTTTCACCCTATAGACAGTAGACTGAGGTATTTTTCTGTTTTTACTTTATTCACTGATATTTCCAATAGTATCAATAACAGGATTTGATGAATGCAACATTCCAACAATATACCTGCACCAAAGTGCTCATTTTGATCCACCATTCTCTCAGGATATCCCTCAATCCCGCCAGTGTCTCCCCATAATAATATTATCTCATTTTATAGTTTTATTAGCGAAGAAAATTATCAAGTTGTGTGATAGCAGAGTGAGCAGGGTGCTTCCTTCTCTGAAACTCATACGTTCCCCTAAGCCATGTCAGAAGTGAACCCTGAAAGCAAAGCGAAGAGGAAGCCCTGAGTAGAGCCAGGTGTTCCCTTCAAAATAATTATCAAGTGAAAATGAAAACACTGAAGCTCGAATTTATTAGTAGATCCTTAGGAGGTCTAAGAAACACCTGAATAATAAATATCACAAGCTATACAATTAGAATCCACAATAATTTGAATGATAGTTACTTTATATAAATATATCTTTCGAAGTCATTCTTTCATAATTTTAGAATAAACTGAATATTGCGTTCAAGAACTTGGATAATTATTAAGGAATTATTAATAAATAATGTAGTCTGGCAACTAGAGTGGTTTGATGGACAAGTCTTGGAATATTTTAGAGAAATAGAACCAAAAATACAACTGTAACTGTACACATATATATGTACACAAATATATTTGTAACAAAAGAGGACATTAATATAAAAATATCCTTCATTTCTGCATCAGATTATATGAATGTAAGTAACCACTATTCATCACTCTTCATAACTAACTCTCTATTAATACTTTTGGTAGTCCTGATTCTTATCTGGTCAAATTACCAATTCTCTATTTCTGAAATATTTGAACCACCTTTTTCTGGCCTTCTGACAGAGATTGATAAGATGAACATTGGGCACTAGAATTGAACTAATTTGCTGAGGCAGTGGAACCACACCTGGTACAGCAATCAACACTGGACTAAAAAAAATCAGAGAATTTTACTATGATTCTTCGTTATTTCATCATGATCAATCTGTCTTGTGTTTAACACAGATGGGCATGATGAATATGAATGTGAATGAAATTGCCAACCCAACATCTCTCAAATACTTCATGGTAGCAGTAATTGTTGTCATCCCTCCAAAATTCAATATTGCTTTGTTTTATCATTTTCTCATATAGAGGAAGTTCTAGTGCCCTGATATAACAGCCCTCATACAGTTGAGAGCCAAAGTGAGATCATGCCAGCTGTGGATTTTTTTTCTATCAACTATATACACTTTGGAATTGAAGAATAACCAGGAACTGGAGTAGAGTTCCACTCTTCATACTAAATAGACTGGAGCTAAATCTCCAGTGTTTGCCTGATATCATAATCCTCAACTCTTGATTAATGGACTATATTATTTTTGGTATATTCTGAAATTAATATCAGGAGTCAGTATACTTTAGGGAAGACTATTTTTCTTTTATGTGTTCCCCATTCTTGTATGTATTAATACTATCATTTTATTGACTGATTTGTTTTTGTTTTATGTTTTTGCTTTTGGTCCTCACACAGTTTTACTCGGGGATTATTCTGACTCTACAGTGACTATAGGCTTACTCTTGGCGAGCCCAGGGGACTAGATGGGGTGTTGAGATAGAAAATGGTTGACCACCTGCAAAACAAGTGTCCTACCTACTGTACTATATTTTCATCCACAGAGATATTTAAATGTTTTTATCTTCTATTATAAATGTATACTTTGGTATATCAAAACATTGAAAGTAATCAAAATAAAAATATATGCAAGTATTCCTAAACCTATTAATTCCAACAGAATTAGAGAAGTCAGTACAAGACTGTCCTCACCCAAATAATTGCTTTTTTAAGTACCTTAAAAATAATGTCTCAATCCTCCAACTTAGGCATTTGTCCCTAAAATTAAAAACCACAATATTAATTAATGTTAATTAATTGATTAATTAACATTAAGTAGTAAATTCATTCTAAAGTCTTCAAATACAGTTGACATACATAGATAAAAAAGGGAAAAATTCAAATCCTTCCCCACAAAATATAATTGCCTCAGGGAATATGTCCCCCTGCTGAAGACCCAGAAAAGATATATACAAATTTATTAGACCTACATAAAACTCTTGGAAGCCAAAATGAAGGTTACATATTCAGGAATTTTTTAAAGAAAATAATATAACTAAATAAAAATTTAAAAATTACTAGACAGGATTTGCAATATATCTATAAATCTTTTGCTGAAAGAAACACTATTTTCAAATCTATTTTCTTTAATTAAAATATCATGATTTACATAGTCAATGATAAGTTCTAGGCTTACAGGCAATACATCTGCCAGAAAAGCCAATAACCTCCCTAATCCCCCCCTTTTGTCTTCTTTTGGCAGTTTCAGTTATGTTAGAAATATTTCAGAATTTGTTTTTGATGGTTACTGTCTATTCTCTACCTCTGTTTTGTTATCTGATATTCAATTTTTACATCTTTTAGAGACAAATAGCATAAATAGGTTCTAATAGGTACTGAATAAATTTTCATTATGATTAAGAACTTATATCTGTTATAAAGGTGGGGAAGTTGTTTTTATTAGTATTTATAGCATATTTTTTATGAATGATTAACATGGCAGAATGTCAATTGTCTCACTCTTTGACTTCTGTACTCTGGAATCACAATATTAGACAAGTTATTCTGTTTATTCTGATTTTGTGAGGAATATTTTCTACTCTTAAAGATTTCTTTCTGTTATGGTGGCACATTTTCTGAAGAGTGGTTTGGTTCTATATTTGGGACTTATGTTGATTCTCATAGAATTGCTAACTATAAAATTCCTGTCAAACAGATCATTTTTCCCAAAGTGTGCTGAATTCTAGTTTCCTAAACCGGAATTATATTCAGTTTCCCATCTTCTAAAGATTTTAAGATTGTGGTATTTAAGCATTCTACCAAGGTAGCCATGGGATATACTATTCAATTCATTATGCCTTCTAGTGTTATTATATGACTTGCTTATTATAATAATGTACAAACAATGCCTTTTGTGCATAGAGAAATAGGAAGGTAAAGAGCATTGCGATCATTTAGAATAAGCACTTTTTTGATATTAAATCAATGGCTGTTCCATTCCTGTTGGATAGAATTGAATCTAAAACTGGTGGACAATTCAATATAATAAGAAGTAAGGTTGTGTACGATATGGCAAATTTAAACTCCTTTGTGCTTGCAAGTCTTAGAAGAAAAGTTAGGCAGTGTTAAAAGATTCCAAATTTGACTGTTCCCAAAACTGTATGATTGAAAATATGGTACTCCAAAACATTTTCAAAGTATCTTGTATGGAAGTACTTTATCAAGGGTTATAATTACTTTTGAAGTAATTAATTGGGAGTCATTAATTGATGAGGAGATAAAGGACAAAGATAAAGGAACATGCTTTAAATGTGGACCACAATGGTCTAATTCTGGCACTACATGATCCCATCAACACTGTAGCTCAGGGGGTTCAGGAAACCTGTAAGCACAGATGAGTTGGCATGTATAGTCCCAGAAGTATAGGACCAATGCATCCCTGTGTACTCAGGCCCTTGCAATAGATTATGAACCCAGGATTTCATCATAAGTAGCATCCATACCTCCTGATCATTATTTAAGAGACTCCCATCAAAACAAACATGAGTGAGTGAATTTCAGTATTTCAATAAGCATTTAAAATTGGTTCTTTTCAACTCAAAAGAATCCTACAAGTATCTCATTACACATAAAAGGATTTCTCTCATTTGCCTTATTTTAGCTAAAACAAACCCACCTCCTGGACATAGCTAATTGGCACAGAGAATAACAGGATTATGACAGAAACTGTGCAGAAGATGTAAGTCAGAAACTAATGTGTCATGCTTTTATCCTTAGTGTGAATTTTTGCCACCCTGTCACTAAGGTTCATTTATTTAGTGATTTAGGCCTTGAGTCTGGCACCTTTACATTTCAGCTGCATCACTCCACTTATAATATTACAGTGAGTTTATCAATTTGGCTTATAATGAGACAATTTGCTCCATGTATTTGATAAAAAGTTAGTCTAAACAAATTATATGTCAGTGTTGTAACACTCTGATATAACCTGCAGTATTTGTATTAACTGATCATACTATTGACATTTGAGATTTTTCTGTATAATTATCTCTTTCTACATTATGAGTTTTACAGTCTCTAATGTATACATTTTATGCTAGTTATATCTCAATGTAAGCAGGTAATACTTCAGTATACATTACATTTTATTGAATTCTCTTGCAAAATAGAAAAAGCATTTCTTAGATCTATTCTGTCCTTTCAGATCTTAAGACAGTCCTCGGTTTGCAAAAACAAAATAGCAAAAAAGAAAGTACTTTTGTAGAATTTTATAATGTTAGTAAATCATAGTGGGGATATTAACCACATTTAATTTAATTTTGATATGATCTCTAACAGTATTGAATAAATGAATTCTCTTGCTATATAGTAATACATTTTTTTATTTTAGGGTCACACCTGGCCATGCTCAGGGGTTACTCCTGGCTTTTGACTCAGAAATAGCTCCTGGTAGTCTCAGGGACCACATGGGATGCCTGGAATCAAAAAGAAGGTCCATCCTGTTTTGGCTCATGTAAGTCAAAATTCCAACTTCTGTTCCATCGCTCCAGCCCCTGCTTTATATATTAATCTATTTTATTTTTCAAAAATAAATATATAGTTAAAATACTCTCATATATTGAAAAATAAGAAATTTCCATGATAAAGATTAACTATTTAGTATCAGCATTTTTTTTTTTTTTTTGGTTTTTGAGTCACACCAGCAGCGCTCAGGGGTTACTTCTGACTCTATGCTCAGAAATCGCCCCTGGCAGGCACAGGGGACCATATGGGATGCCGGGATTCTAACCAATGACCTTCTGCATGAAAGGCAAATGCCTTACCTCCATGCTATCTCTCCGGTCCCAAGTAGTATCTGCATTCTTGATGGGTTAAAAAAAAAAAACAGATGAAGTAAAAGCACTATGTATCTCGTGAAGATGGAAGCAAACAGGCAAACTAATACCCTTGAATAAACTTTGATCTGCAGCAAGAGTTTCATGTAGTCCATGGATTTATAGAGAATGAATATCATTTAGTGGGAATAATATTCCTACTGAATGCAACAAACTAAAGGTAGATAGATTCACTGAGCCCAACATGGTTGCTATGCATTGATTTTCAGATCATAGAGCATAAATAAATAGGTTCAGGATGAGAACTGCAAACTCGACCTCAAGTTTAGAAGAAGTTCAGAGGACACAGTAAGAGTAAGCAGTCTTTACTACCAGAGAGTTAAAAAGAAAGGCATCCTGGAAAGATGATATTAGAATCAAATGGTTTGTAATGCGAGTTCATTAACTGGTTTCTGGGAGATAAAACTGCATAATTCATTT
>PVKC010046399.1:0-11340 GCA_004027635.1 Crocidura indochinensis
TTTTTTTTTTTTTTTTTTTTTTTTTTTTTTTTTGGTTTGGGGGTCACACCCGGCAGTGCTCAGGGGTTACTCCTGGCTCTATGTTTAGAAATTGCTCCCAGCAGGCTGGAGGGACCATATGGGATGCCGGGACTCGAACCACTGTCCTTCTGCATGCAAAGCAAATGCCTTACCGCTCTGTTGTCAGTAGTTCAAGCTTAAAACTGCATATGTGAGGCACATATATTCCCGGGTCTATGAACACAATGCCTGCGTATACTTTGCTGGAGGAGTCGGTCAGGCTTGGGGAAAAGATGGACTGCCAGCTCATGGGACTTGAGGGTCCCTTGGTGAAGGCTCACTCCAGCTCTGAGAGACATGCTAAGTGAAAACCCAGCGCCCAGACCTCAGTCAGTCAGGCCCAGACCCAGTCATTCCAAAGGGAATGGGAGTGAGGATTAGGATCTCTGAGGGTGAGTGCCTTTCTGGGGGAACTCCACACTTGTTTCTCTTTTCCAGTGTCTTCAATTTCCCTCCCACCACACTATTCTGTTCCTTTGCAGACACAAACATTTTACTTCATATTCTTTGTTAAACCACAAAAGTCACTGAATTTCAAAATCTTGGATCAAGAGGTCAGTTTTAAGTAATTGTTCTATCTCTTCATGACGGTTTTTTTTTAATGCATTGGCTTTTTTAAAAAATGATTTTTATTGAGGGCCGGAGAGATAGCATGGAGGTAGGGTGTTTTCCTTGCATGCAGAAGGATGGTGGTTCGAATCCCATATGGTCCCCTGAGCCTGCCAGGAGTGATTTCTGAGCATAGAGTCAGGAGTAACTCCTGAGCACTAATGGGTGTGACACTCCCAAAAACAAACAAACAGACAAACAAAACATAGAATGATTTTTATTATGACCAATGTGAATTACAATTCTTTCACAGTTATATTTAAGGTACATAGTGACAGTGAAATAGGGCCATTCCCACCACCAGTGTTGTCCTCCCTCCAGCCCTGTTCCCAGCCTGTATCATATACCAACCCCTTTGCCCCCTGGACTGCTAGTATAATAGGTTTCCTCTGTGTATAGCTTGAAGTAGATTGGGTTATCTTGATTCTGTTGTCATTGACTTTGGGTTTTATACCTATCCACCAGTGTCTAAATATTTGCTAGGACAGCTGAGCCTTCTGTGTTACTGTTTAGGTTCACTGAGCTTGTAGGTTTCTACTTTCCCATAAGTTTTCCTTCTTCATTATTGAGTTGACACTTCTAGAAAGTTTGAGCTGTCTTGTGCCTGTGTGGTTCAGGATCTGTAAATCTAAAACAAATTTGGTGGTTTGGCAAGTTTGTTTTTGTTTTTGCTGTGGGGCGATACTCAGAGGTGCTCAGGGCTTATTTCTGGCTCTGCACTCAAAACTTACTCATGACAGTCCTTTGGGGAACCATATTGGTTACCATGAATCAAATCTGGGTCTCCAAGTGTATTGCAAAGGAATCAGCCCAGTCTTTAACAGAGTCATTGGCAACTTATTTCTTGGAGCTTGGTAGAGAAACTAGGCCATTTTTCTGCCAGTAAAATGGTAGGCTGTTATTTAAATATAAAATGTAGAGTTCTATGGTTGGGAGGGGGTGAGGTCTTTCTAAGCTTGATCCAGTGCCTGTAGCCCCCTAGGCTGGTGGGTCTGTAGGTTACAGGGTAATGGTGGAGAAATTATCCACAGACGTCAGTTAAGTTTCATGAGAAATCCAGCTTTATTTCAAGGCTCCAACCACCATGTGCATGTTTCCACATGGCTTCTCAGCTAAGCCTTATTAAGCAGTTTTCTTCACTGCCCTCCATGTATCCTATCTGCCTCTGCTTCTCTCTCTCTCCCCTCTCTCCAGTCAACACCTTATTTACCAACCACAGGACCCTCCCAGCTGTGGATGAATCTCACCATCCAGGTTACATTAGCATCTGGAATTAGGAGAGGGGTAACATTGGGGGTGGGCAGCCAAAAGAAAATAAAAACTGTAAGTCTTCAGAGAAAAGGAAAGTAAGTGTTGATATAAAGAGGGCATCTGTTATATAAAGATAGTCTGTTGATATAAAGACAGGCTACTCTGTTCCAGCACAGTATACTTTCATCCCTAAAAAATTGCAAAATTTCAGTTTGCCTTAAAGGAAAGTAAGCAGGATAAAATATACCTGCCCCAGGATCTGGAGAAATAAAACAACCAGTCTTGGAATAACTGGGTTTTTATTCTATTCAGAATAATTTTTCTTTGTCGGTGCTTGTTACTCATTGCACAGGAAGCAAGCTTTGGATTGAAGCACCTTTTGGGTTGGTTTCTTATCATACTTGTTTATTCTCCACCCTATGGAGTAGTCTTTTGCTTCCCAATAAAGAACTCAGGTCTCAGGGAGAAACTGGTTTTGGTTTCTCTTCATGGATTGACTGCTGGTATCTGTGTATGCTGGCAAATAACTTTTGGTAAAACTTTCTGAACCCATTTTATCTCTCTGTGTGTGGATTATTTTCTGTGTCTGTATTGCTTTAATGTTTCCCCAGTCTTTGGATTGAGGTATGAGGCTTCTGCTTCAAACCAGTAGGTTAATTGACCTTCACATAACAACCCAAAATTGATCCCTGACATCTCATATAGGCCCCAGAGCACTTGCAAGAGTGATTTTTTCCTTATAGACCCAGATTAACAGCTGAGTACACTATGTATGACCCCAAAGCAAAACAAACCAAACAAAAATATTCTGCTCCTACAGATAATAAAGACAGTAGCATTTCTTGAATTTTCTGTTTGTAAATTCATTTTTTGTTGTTGTTGTTTGTTTTTGGACCACATCCAATGACACTCAGGGGTTACTCCTGGTTATGCGCTCAGTAGTCGCTCCTGGCTTGGGGCACCAAAAGGATCGAATCATAGTCCATTTTAGGTCAGCCACATGTAAGGCAAATGCCCTACCTCTTTGCCACTGATCCAGCTCTTGTAAATTCTTTTTAAGTCTGTTTTTGAAATTATTTTGCATTATGGCATTAAGTTTTAAATATGCATCATCTAAAAATCAATAAGGTATACCCTGCTTTAGTTCATCACAAAACGTTCAGTTCTGTTCTTCTTCACAGATTTTTCTCCTTGTCAAAATTTACCAAGCCCACTTTCTTCTTTCATCTGGGATTAGTTGATTTGATAGTTCAGAGTTTGTATCTGTTCTATTTTCTTCATCTGTTCACTCCATGTTATTATTTTGCTTGGTTGGTTTTATAGAAAACTATCCCAACGCATTTAAAATGAAACCCTGTTTAATGACTACTACTAACTTTGGAGGGCAAAGTCCAAACTCATTACATAAATAGAAAATATTTTATCTATTGATAACTTTCTGAATAGGTTTAGATGACAATAAACAAATTAAAATAAAGGGCAAATACATGAATTTCTCAGGAATAAAAGGAAATAAAGAATTCAAAATATGTGATGGCCATGCTATAAGATATAGAAAAGGGGCTTCCTGATATTATGTCAATATCTTATTATTTTGCTTTATTTAAATGAAATATATCACATATTGATAAAGTAACCATATTATATTTGTTTACAGATAAGTGAGAGAAAACTAAATTAAAAATAATAGAAAAAATAAAGAGAAAAAGGAAGAAAAGAAAGTTTTAAAAAATATATGGCATGAAAAAAACAGAAACAAGCCTGAAAATTAATGTATCTCTAATAAAATTATTAATACAATGGCAGAAGTAATAGCTGTCTAGTCTGTTAAATAGGTATGATTCTATCATGATGACCACATCACACAAATGAAGTCCAGATAATTCCAAAATTTCATTCACAGCCTACTAGCTTTAGCCATTTTTCAGCCTTGACTTTTTTAGCCTTAGTTTTTTATATTGTGTCAGACCTCAGATGGTCTATAGCAGTGGCCCTCAAACTATGGTCCGCGGGCCACATATTGTATTTGTTCCCATTTTGTTTCTTCACATAAAAATAAGATGTATGCAGTGTGCATAGGAATTTGTCTGTAATTTTTGTTTTTACTATAGTCTGGCCCTCCAATGGTCTGAGGGACAGTGAACTGGGTCCCTGTTTAAAAAAATTTGAGGACCCCTGGATAGCTTGTGTCTCTTTATCTAGTAAGTTTGTTGAAGGATTGAAAAGGGGGACTTGGAAAGGACTGCCAACAAATAAGAGATACTTGAAATGATTAAAGAAAGGATACTAATATCAACAAAGAAGTATGTGAAGTGGGGTCGGAGAGATAGCATGGAAGTGGGGTGTTTGCCTTGCATGCAGAAGGATGTTGGTTCAAATCCTGACATCCCCTGTGGTTCCCTAGCCTGCCAGGAGTAATTTCTGAGCATAGAGTCAGGAGTAGCCCCTGAGCGTGCCAGGTGTGACTCCCCACCCAAAAAAAAATGGAAAAGAAGTATGTTAAAGAAACAGGAATTGAAAAAATGTCACTAGACAATAATGGGGTCATGGAAGGCTTCTGAAAAGCCAATTGGATACAAAAGGTACCTGATCCAGTCATCTGAAAAATGTAGACCAAGGACATCTGACTTGAAACAGACTACCGAGTATTAGGTACCCGAATAGAGATGGGAATCCCAGAAAAGTATAGGAAATCTTCTGAACAATCGAAAGTCTCAAATGGACACAAGATGATCTCGGCTGCAACAAGTGTCTGCAGAGAATGTTCAATGAAGCTGAGATATTATTATTCTTTGTAAAATAAATCTCCAAGCCATATTTTCAACCCAGGTGAGCTGGTCTGAAGCAGGGTCACATGTGAATTAATATATCAAGCCAGTCAGGTGTGAATCATGGAGTTGGATGGCTTCATGACTCATGTACTCTATGGGTCCTCAAATCTGAAACCTCTATTTACAGTGTCAAAGGTACAGGCAAAAATGGAGGAAGCTTGTGGAGACCTTTGTTTTGGGTAAAACCAAGTTATAAACAAAAAGATGCAAAGAAACCAGGGATGATCTTTGTTTCGGGTTAAACAAGGTGTAAACTAACAATTTGTTATGGGGAGAGATTAGGTAGGAATTAAGACTACACATGGTGGTGCTCAGGGCTTACGTCTAACTCTGTGCTCATGAGTGTCCCACTTTTTTTTCAGGGGACAATATTGTTATATCAGGGATTTGAATGGAGGTTGGCATGATTTCTTTGCCCCTGTCCTATTTCTCCAGCTCAGAACTAGGTAGACATTATCAGGCACTAAGTTGATGCGTAGAGATGGTTAAAGCAATATTGAACTTTATGGTAGCTATTCCAATTGAAAAAGTCAGGTTCTATCTCCTGTTTGAAGAATCTCTCACACTTTTCTTTTTTTACTGTACATATTTGATGTTGCAGAACAGCAGCAGAAAAGATGGATAAGAAGGATATAGTCAAGATTATGTATTAGAACTGATAAGTAGGGTACTTGTCTTGCACACAACTCACTCAACTTCTACCTATAGCCAGAACACCATGTGTCGCTTGAATCTGTCAGGGGTAATCTCTGAGTATAGATCCAAGAGTTGGATGAGTTCTGACATGTGTTTCTCTAAAAGAAATAGAAAAGAAGAATTAAAAATAAGATAAACTGGACAGGAATGGTAGTGCAATGGTAGGATGTTTGCCTTGCACGCAGTTGACTCAGAATGGATCTGGTTCCATCCCCATATGCCATATGGTTCCCTAAGCCAGAAGCAATTTCTGAGCCAGAATTAACCCCTGAGTGTCACTGGGTGTGACCCCCAAACAAAAACAAAAACAAAGACAAACTAGAGGAGTAATAAGACCACCTTGGTCAATGCGAGTCCTTTTATCAAAGTACTAAGAGCTACTATCTAAGTGCAACTCATGTCACCCAGTCATACTTCTTGAGATCTTAGAGCAATCAAAGAATGCCAAAGAAAACTATTGTGAGTTCCCTGCTTTAGAACCTAGATCCCTTTGGCTCTCATTTCAGCCAGGAAACCTTTGTTCTCGATTGGGAAGGAATGGATGCCTTTCTATTTTCTCTCTTCTTCAAACTGACTGCTTTTTTGAGAAAATCTCTTTAATATGGTATTATTGTTCTAATTAACCATAATGGCCCATTACAGGGAAAATTATTCAACAAAAAATGAGTTAATTTTGTTCCTCAAGAAGTAGAAGGACTTAATTCTCAATCCTTCCGAGGAGGTGGAGGGTAGGAGGTAGATGAAAAGTGAATATTTGCTTTCTATCTTTCCAATGTGGCAAAAAAAAATACAGAAAAGGCAAAGCAGGGCTAAATTTTCGATTAGTACTTACCTTAAGCAATTATATTCACATTCTATTACAAAGATAATTTACTTATAGACTGAGCTTAATAGGAAAATGCATATTCCTGGAACACATTCATACCATTAAGTACTCATTAAACACTCTTCCCTTACATTTTTTAAGAAAAAACAGATGTGATTTTAGAAAATATAGAAGACCCCTTCTGTTCAAGGCCTTTAAAAATCCTTCCTCTTGTGAATTTTTAAAACACTCTATTTATGGGGGCCGGGCAGTGGCGCTGGAGGTAAGGTGCCAGCCTTACCTTGTGCTAACCTTGGACGGACCGTGGTTTGATCCCCCGGTTCCCCATATGGTCCCCTGTGCCTGCCAGGAGCAACTTCTGAGCGAATAGTCAGGAGTAACCCCTGGGGGTCACCGGGTGTGGCCCAAAAACCAAAAAAAAAAAAAAAAAACTACTCTATTTAAAATACTTCATTTATTCTGCTCTGATAATTTAATAACATGCCATAGACTTAGTGTTTTAAAAACAAAGACCTTAATTTTCATAACTTAATTTTATTTATTTATTTTTGGTTTGGGGACCACGCCCAGTGACGCTCAAAGGTTACTCCTGACTCTGGCTCTGTGCTCAGAAATTGCTCCTGACTTGGGGACCAAATGGGATGCCAGGGATCAAATCAAGATCCATCTTGGATCAGCCAGACAAAAGGCAAGCACCCTACCGCTGTGCTATCACTTGGCCCCAATTTACAAAACTTTGTGAAGCTGAAAATTTGAGATCAAAATGCCAACACAGTTAAGTTTTGATAAGATAGCACTTCCTATTTTATAAACAACCTTCCCACTGTGTGTGCGCACATGTGTGTCTGCATGTCTATTTGTACAGAAAGATAAAATCAGTTTCCATTTTAATAAATGTTTTAATTGAATTTCTGTGAGCTACAGTGGCAAATTTGTTCATGGTTGAGTTTCAGTCATTTAATATCCGACACCCATTTCTTCTCTAATATACCTTTTCTGCCCCCAATGTCCCCAGTTTTCTTCCCACACTCCATCTACAATTTCCCCTGCCTATGGAATCTTCCCTGTTGGAGACTGCTTGGCCGAGGACCTATGACATAATGGAATCTGACCTTCTAAACATTAACTAGAGGCTATTTGCCTCATACAAACTGATGGTTTCTCATGAACTATAAGGAAACCACAGATAAGAAAAACAACTACAGGATGTACCAAGTTAAAGTTAAGTGAGCAGAAAGCTATATACTTAATAGGTTACCATTGTATAAATTTCTGTTTTTGACTTAAGTTCCTATTCTGATAAGTTTCATTTCTCTTGCAAAAGCATGTAAATTACCCCGCCCCCCTTCCTTTTGGGCTTGGGGATTCTTACTATATAAGCCTTGGACCTGCTTCTAATAAATGCTCTTGATTAGATTGCAGACTTGAGCCCTGTCTCTTTATTTCAGGTCAGATCCTCTTCGTGACCCACCAATAACTGGCTACCCCCTAACCCTGCGGGCATGAACGGGTGGTCACACTCCCCTAATTTTGTATGGAAGAGAATTATTTTTTCTCCTCTCCTTCAGTCTTCCTTTTATGTACTTTTAGACACCGTGGTTTACAATATTGTTATTGGAGGAGATATCATGCATATCATTTTATCTCCTTTCAACACTCAGTTGTTGTCCAGAGTGATCCTTCCAAATATTATTATTGTGGTCCCTTCTTGCCCAAATTACACTCCACTGTTCTTTCTGTCAAATTTCCTATCATGTACCAGTATAGCTAAACTCAAAAAGTCTAACAGAGAAAACATCTTGGTTTATTCCCTAGAGAGAACAGCATCCTGTTTTCTCCCTAGACAGAGCTTTTTCTTTAAATAAACTATAATTTCTGTTTTTCCTTTAAACAGAACCCTTATGCTGTTCTTTATTGTTCCTGTTTTGCTGCTAACATGATTGATTGAGACATATTATAAATATCCCTTACCCACCTAAAATAAAAGGTAGTTGTAATTATTTCACCAGCAGCTTATGGGTGGTTTTTTAGTTTGTTAACTCTACTGGCCTGGAATCTGACTTCACCAGCCTCACTTACAGACCAGTCCTCCTGGTCCTCATATCTACTACCTTTGGATATTATTACGAAGTATTTTCATATTGCACAAATAAGCACAATCATTTAATATCTATCCATCTCCCTCAGACTCATTTCATTTAGCATAACACTCTCCATACCCATCCATATATAAGAAAATTTCATGATTTCATTTTTCCTAACAGCTCCATAGTATTCTATTCTGTATATGTATCAGTGTGTTTTATCTACTCATATATTCTTAGGCACTTGAATTTTTCTAGATTTTGGCTATTGTGAATAGTCCTGCAATGAAAATAAGAATTCAAAGGGCATTTATGCATTGTGTTTTTGGGTTCCTAGAGCTTATTCCTAGAAGCAGAATTGTTGGGTCAATTCATAGTTTTTTTTAAAAATTCTGTATTGTTTTCCAAAATGATTGTATGAGTCAACATTTCCCCCCAGCAGTGAATGAGAGTCTATTTCTTTCCTTATCAATGCCAACAATTTGTTTTTATTCTTTTTGACACATTTTAGTCTCTGTGATGTGAGATGATATCTTATTGTTACTGATGATTAATGATGTGAACCATTAATTCATGTGCCTTTTGGCCACCTGCATTTCTTCTTTAAAGAAATTTCTCTTCGTCTCTTGTTCCCATTGTTCAATCAGATTAGAATGATTTTTCTTGTAAAATTGGTAATTATTTATAAAATGATTATTGGGTAAACAGTTTCTCTCAATCCATGAGCAGTCTTTGAGTCCTGGTTATGATTTCCTTTGAGGTGCGAAAGTATTTTAGTTTAATATAGTATCATTTGCTCATCTTTGCTTTACTCACTTGCTTGGTCAGTAGAGTTTTATTCTTGAATATGCCTTTAGTTCCAATCGAATGAAGAGTTCTGCTTATGCTGTCCTCTATTTACCTTTTGGTTTCAGATTTGCTATCAAGACCTTTAATCAATTTTTTATTTGAGCTTTGTGCATAGTGTTTAAAAGAGGCACATGTTTATTTATAGCATGTATATGATCAGTTATTCCAACACCTCTTGTTGAAGAGACTTTCCTTGTTTGTTTTTGTAGCTTTATGATGGATTAATTAGCCATGTAACTGAGGTTTTATCTCAGAATATTGAAATAGATTTTGTTGATCTCATGGTATGTCTATGTCCCAGTACCATACTGATTTGTTACTACAGCTTTATAGTTCAGTTGAAATTAGGCTGTTATGCCTCCCATCTTTTTCTCAAGGACAATTTTAGCTATTCATGGTTGTTTGTTATTCCATATGAATTTCAGAAGTGTTTGGTCTATTTTTTGAAATATATTTTTGAGTATTATCCATCAGGATTGTATTAAATCTGTACAATGCTTTGGGTAGTATTGCATTTTTTTTTGTTTTTTTGGGTCACACCCGGCAGTGCTCAGGGGTTACTCCTGGCTCCATGCTCAGAAATTGCTCCTGGCAGGCACGGGGGACCATATGGGGCACCGGGATTCGAACCGATGACCTTTTGCATGAAAGGCAAACACCTTACCTCCATGCTATCTCCCGGGCGGGCCCCAGTATTGCATTTTTAAGGATTTTATTCCTTCCCAAGCAGGGAATGTCTTTCTATTTCATCCTCCTTTACTTATTGAAGCAGTTTTTTCTTTGATTTTTAATTTTTGATCAGTAGATTTGTTTTTGTATGTCTTTCACCTCTTTAGTTAAGTTGATTCAAAGGTACAAATGTAAGTGAGATTTTTTAAAACATATATCTTTCTTCTATTTCATATTTGTATATAGAAGGGTCATATTTTTTTCATATTAAGTATTAATTGATCCCATCACAAGAGTTTTCACTATCCTTATAATCATTTCCTAGTGGATTCCACTTAAAGATTGGAGGTATAACTTTAACATATAAATTTTGGAGAGAAGGAATTCAGTCACAATATTTTGACAAAATTCAGCATCAGTGGAAGTATAGAATTTTGAGTGCTACTATAGAATTAAACATTAGTATCTTCTTACTTTTCAGTAGCAAGTCCTCGTGAGTCAGTCTGATAATTTGAGGGCTCATTATCAAATGAGTCAGCTGAACTTACAAAATTAACTCTAGGAGTTAACATGGACACTAATCATCAGCATCCAATTATAATAGTATGCATCACTTATTGGTATCAGTGTTGCCCTGTGGTGAAGGCCAGGAAATGCGTGCTAGTATTCATCTAAACTAATTTTTAAAATCATGGCTTCACTATTATGTGGAAACCTCCTTTTTCCCTAAAGCAAAATAAAATGAATAAAGGAAGTATGAACTTATATAAACATATAAATGCAATAGATACATGTAGTCACATATACCTATGCATCATTCTACCATAGAATTAGTATCTCATTTGTGATAAAAATAAGATCTATAAAATGTATCTCGCATATCAGAGTTAAAATGTATTTATGTAAATAAGAATAAACATATTATATTGGATTAATTATATAAATTGTATTTTATTTTTTATTATCTTTATTTAAGCACCATATTTACAGACATGTTTGTAGTTGGGATTTAATTATAAAAAAAAAAAGTTTTTCACCAGTGCAACATTCCAACCACTAGTGCCCTCCATCTCCCCCCACCCCCACTCACTGCCAGCATTCGAGACAGGAATTCTATTTATCTCACATACTACCATTGTCATGGTAGTTGCCAATGTAGCTATTTGTCTAACTGAACTCACCACTCTTTGTGGTTAGCTTCATATCATGGGCTGATCCTTCCAGCTTTCATCTCTATTGCCTCTGTGTGTTATTACAATAATGTCTTTTACTTTTCTTAAATCCCATAGATGAGTGAGACTATTCTATGTCTATCTCTCTCCCTCTGTCTTATTTCACTCAACATAATAGTTTCCATGTCTGTTCATGGATTTTATTACGTACATAGGTTAAAATTATATAGCAACAAACATTACAAATTGGTTTTTATTGACTTATTTTCTGAAAATTCCATTTGCCATTCTAG
>PVKC010046400.1:0-11244 GCA_004027635.1 Crocidura indochinensis
CCTTGGGACCAGGGGTTGTCGTCACCCCTATGTAGAATCACCTCTGGGTCCACTGGGAAACTAGTAGTTTCAGCACCCAGAGGAACAAAATGGTGTGTTAGAAGCTAATAATCTCCATCTTTCCAGCAGAAAAAAAAGGCTGAGTCAAGTTTGGATTTGTGAGGTTTTCTTCCCCATTTTGGAATGATGACTGGTACTGACTTTTCTCCATTTTCCTAATGTCCCTTAGTCCAGAACACAATCCTGACTCTCTTTCTCCTTCTCTAGGATCGCCAAGGTTCCCAGTCAACATCAGGACAATATACACTTCAGATCCTCTTGAGTTCTTCAGACACTGCTTTTCATTTACTATATTCAAACTAAGAGGGCAATCCCTATAAACCTGAAACCCCAAAACATTCTGTAATATTACTCCTTTTTTTTGTTTTGTTTTTGTGTCACACCCAGTGATGCTCAGGGGTTACTCCTGGCTATGCGCTCAGAAATCGCTCCTGGCTTGGGGGACCATATGGGAAACCGGGGGATTGAATCGAGGTCCGTCCTAGATTAGCGCAGGCAAGGCAGGCACCTTAGCTCCAGCGCCACTGCCCAGCTCCCAATATCACTCCTTTTATAACAAAAACAGTGTTATCCAAGGCCAGCTCTGTTCCAAGAGCTTTTCTAACAGAAATCACTTAACCCAGGAAACAACCCTATGTTTTAGGAATAGTCCTGATCCCCAATACAAAATGAATGATAGAGGTTCTGGCCCCCATAGCCAGTAAACATCATTGGGAATCATGGTGTTCCAAAATGAATAGGTTCCTGGCAACCTGTTTCTGTGTCAGAGCTTTCTGCACCACTCACAGAAGACTGTCTTTGATACTCTCAATTCCAGTTTTAGTCAGCCTGCCATTTCTCAGCTTTCAAAGTGCCTTCGAGCAGTTCCAGCACCACAACCCTACACCCCCACATCCCAGCCTACTTAGTTATTTCTAATCCTTGCATGTTAGGAAATAAAGCACATGGCAAAGCATTTTGAATTTTTCTAAAAGCATAATGATAGATGTCTATTATCATAATTTCTTTCTGATTTGATCTTCCCTCTTGAAAAAATTCATCGGAAATCATGGCAGAGAGACCATGGGAGCACTTCCTGGAAGGTATGGACTTTAGTATAAGTTTTATGTGCACTAAACCACAAAGATCCTTGCAGGTGTTTAAGTTCTGGATCAGTCCAGAGCAAAGCCGGCCGGATAATAGAAGTGATCAGGGCGAATCTCATTTCATTCAATGCCCACAAGGACTGGGCCTTGCCTTTGCCCAAAACTTTGCCTTTGCTCAGAGTTCTATCAAATTGGCATCCATGAGGCCTCTTTGAAGGAAACAAGTTTACCTGTTTTTCATTTTTTCTTTTCCCCCATACACCCCAGACCTAGGAGGCATTGCCATGTGGCTAAGGACTCAAGTTTCCTCTTGCAAACAGTTTGTTGTGAAAGCTGAGTCTGAACAGCTGCAAACACACTTGAAGGGCTGAATGGGAAGGTATAACTCCACTATTTAGAGGAAGTGGGGACCACTCTGCCTAGTTGCTGGCTGAGGTCAGCAAAGCTTCATGCTATGGCACACTAACTCAGAGAAGGTGAGAGAAGGAGAACTGGAGCCCTGTACTGTGGCCACTGCTTTCAGATCCTTCTAACCCTTCTTTGGAGAAATCATTTTTGAGCAAATCACTTAATCTCTCACTGTTTCAGTTTTCTTAGACACAAAACAGAGTCTTTACACCTGTCCTCCCTTTACCCATGAGTGGTTGGATAAATGAAGCTGTCCGTTGGTGACATTATGAAATGGTCCCTACTCCCAATGAGTTACTACAAATATTCTCTTAGTCCATCTTGGCAGCTGCAGTCCAATTCATGAAAAAGTCTGCACTGATTCTACCCACTTGACCATGAGACAAGTCACTATGCAAGCAGAAGGTTGAAGGAGGTTGGATCTGGAACTACGAAGTTATGATCAGAAAATAAAAGCCTCTCAGGTTGGTGGAGATGAAGGAATCCCCACATTATCACTGAAGGAGTTTTGGGACCAATGACCCCTATCTTGCAGCTAAAATAACTGAGTAAATCACAAGTCACTGAGTCTCCAGTTGGGTGCCAGATTTGAGCAGTTTGCTCACTCCATGCTCAGCCACTGATCCCTGTAGAAGAGAATCCTTTACCCTCTAACCACCTTGCCTCCTGGAGAGAGCTGACCCCAGGGCCAATATTCTTGGCCCATTATATAATAAGTCAAAACCACATTTAACCTCAAGAAGCTTTTTTACTTCAGCACCCACCCACCCAAAATGTTTGCCTTTAAACTTTAAAATCTTTAAGCCTTCAGAAGGCAAGATGCTACAGTGGGAACAAAGGGTGCAATTTATGTTAAATCTCTATAGGCCTTTTTGATAAGAAATTGTGGCAAATACTTTTTGGTCACCCAAATCTGAATTACTTTTCCTCCCCCAGGGCAAAAGCTTTGGACCTACTTGTTTTCTTATTGTGGCTTTAAATGAACACTCTCCTCAGTGGGAGACAGTCATCACATTTTCCAGAAAGAGAAATGGAAACATTCGCAAACCAAGTCACTCACAAACCACAGCCACTGAAGCTTTACCTCAGCAGCTCAAGATTAAGCATCAACCTGGACCCCCCCAGTCCAAATCTGATGATCAAATCTCTGGAAGAGGAAACAGATGGGTACTTCACTCAGCTGAGCTTGGCTAGGTGAGCGAATGCCTTCAAACTGTTGTGTCCCCTAATGTGTGTGTGCTCTGGGCTAACAGAAATTCAAAGAGGTTGAGGAGAACCCACAGAAAGCCAACTCTACATCTTAGGGGTGACAACCAACTTCCAAGAATCCCACAAGCACATAAAGTTGTGAAGATGCTTCTTTCTCTCCCTCTAGAATCCACACCCCCATCCTCAAAATAAAGCCTCTGTAAAACCCATTTTACTTAGCAATGGGTTATGGGTGTGGGGAGAGAGATGTTGGACAACTACCTGGGGACAACCTCGAGGGGACAGCCACTTGAACAAGCCCCCAGGAGAGGTGTGTGTCTGGGTAATGGAGCCACACCACCAGTGTCTGGCTTGTTATCCTTGGATCCACTGACACCTCGAGGAAATCACCAGCTTCCTAATGACCTCAGGGCCTGAAACAGTGAACTGCCTAAGAGGCAGAAAAATGACAAAAGTTCCCAGAAGCTTTGGGCAGCACATGGGGAGAAAGTTGCTTGGCTGTTTGATTTGGCTGTTGTTATTTTACAGGTAACAGAGGCAGCCTGGGAGTCAATAGTGTCTCTAGTACAAGGAGTTAAGAAGTGAAAAGCCAAGGAAGGGAATGACAGACAGCCTTTTCCTCGGCCCACACTCCCGCCTAATGAGAGGTGAATTCTTGCTGCAAGATGAAGGAAGCCCAGCTCCTTCAGACAGTCTGGTGCGCGCTAAGGGGTGTTTGCAAGGTGTGGCCAGCATGCAAAGATCTCAGGCAGGATTCTGATATTTAAGTAATGCTCAAAACCGGCAGCACTCACCAAATGATTAACTCTTGAAAGACAGACAGAATTGGGGTGCATCAAAGAGAGAGCATCCGATTCTGCCCATGCCACGGGGGGTCGCCGTTACCTGAGATGGGGGCACCCTCTGTTAGGTGGGGTGGTGGCGTTTTACCTGACCAGGTCGAGGAAGGAATCCACCGTCTCTTTGGGGACCGGCGGGGGCCCGGCCTCGTCCAGCCCCAGGTCGCTGGACTGCAGGGTCTGCGCGCCGGAGCCGGGCTTGATGATGAACGCCAAGGCCACGGCCAGGGCGGAGGCGCCCAGCGTGGTGAGGCCGAAGTAGGCGACGGCGATGCCGCCCAGGCGCCCCAGCGAGCTGGCGTCCAGGGAGGCGGCGCCCGACACCAGGCTGCACACCACCAGCGGCAGGATGATCATTCGCAGCATGCGGAGCAGCATCTCGCCCGGGAAGGCCAGGTAGGCGATCTGGGTGCGGCTCAGGTGCAGCCCGCGCAGCGCCGCGCCCAGCCCGGCGCCCGCCACCACCCCGGACACGGTGAACAGCACCAGCGCGTTGCGCCTCAGGAAGCGGGCGCAGCCTTGCGCGCGGCCCCCGGCGGGGCTCCGGGGCTCGGCGGCGGCGGGCGCGCCTCCCTCGGGCCGGGCTGCGGCAGGCCCGTCCGCAGGCCCCGCCTGGGCGCTGTCCAGGTAGCCGTTGGTCTCGCCGCTCTTCTCCATCGCGCTCTGACAGCCGCGGCTCCCGGGTGCAGGCGGCGAGGAACTCGGGCACTGATTTTTGTTTCTTAAAAAAAATGGGGTTGCTCTCCAAAATGAATGGATGCGAGCATGCAACGCTGCATGCAACGCTCTGCGCAGCCTTTAGCTTGGTCCTGGGTGGAATTCCGTTCTTAAAGCAGCAGCGGGTGAGAGAAAAAGGGCAGAAAAGGAGCGGGTTTTCTTTCCAAGGCTGCTTGGGGTCCCGGGCTGAGGAGATCGCGCCGCGCCCCGACTTCCCACAGCTCTCCTGTGAAGCTGGAAGCTGATGCAACGCGTGAGCGCAGAGGCCTCCCTCCTCCCGTGTCCTCTACACGGAGGGGTGGGAGGGGACTGCAAGGCGAGGGCCGGGACACGCCCACTTCACGCCCGGGGCTCCGCCCCTCCGCCGCTCTGACCAATCAGCGTCCAGAAGCCTCCGCCGAGCGTCTCATGTCCCCGCCCCCGACCTGCGCGCGGAGGCTGGTGGGAGGAGCCTCGCCCGCTGAGTCTCGGCGAGTTGGCCAATCCCGGCGCTCGTAGGCGCCTCCCCGGCCCAGTTAACGGGGGCGGAGGGTGGGGGCGGTTCCTGCGCCCGCGGGGAGGCGTGGCCTGGGGGAGGGAGGGCCCTGGCTCGATGACACCTGCCAGGGCCCCGCCGGCCGGCCGGAGTCTGGGCTCTCGGGGCGGGGGCGGGGACGGGGGACCAGGGAGAACTTGGAACGCTTTGGCGTTCCTCGTCCAGGGGGCTGGGGGAAGGGGAGGGATTCCCACCGGGGGCTGGGGTGGGGGGACTCGGGATTGGGGTAGAAGAGGATTGGAAGACCAGACAGGTCTCTGGTGTCCCAGGGCGCAGACTGTCTGTCTGTTTGTCTGTGTCTGTTTGTCTGTGTCTGTCTGTTTGTGTCTATCTGCCTGTCTGTGCGTCTGTCTGTCTGTCTATCAGATGTGTGCATCCTCTTTCAGCATCTTATCAAGTGTCAGACCGGATGTCCAGCAGGGGCAGGGACTCTGCTGAGGATGAAGGGGTGGTTGCATGGATAATGAATCTTAGAAATGAGAGACCCCTTACCAGGAGCTCATTAGATGCTCTGACAAAACGTCCCTCAGTGGAACAAGTCTGTAAAAGCAGACTGTTTTGGGCCAGGTCGGAGCAGCAAGGAGCTAGGGAGTTGGGCTTGCAGCTTGAAGTTAGTTGCTTGGTCAGGCAGGCCCTGCATATGGAACATTTTAGTTTTGCAATAAATCTTCTTCTTTTTTTTTTTTTTTTTTGGTTTTTGGGTCACACCCAGCAGTGCTCAGGAGTTACTCCTGGCTCCATGCTCAGAAATTGCTCCTGGCAGGCACAGGGGACCATATGGGGCACCGGGATTCGAACAGATGACCTTTTGCATGAAAGACAAACGCCTTACCTTCATGCTATCTCCCGGGCCCCTGCAATAAATCTTTTTAAGTCTTCCTTGAAAAACTAATACTAATTTCTTTATTACTCAGCAATTTCACTTCTTGACATCTACCTTCCATCTAACATAAAATAATTAATTCAAAAAATATATATATGTATATAATGTTTACTGCAGTGCTTAGTACAATAGCCAGGATATAGGAATAGCCCAAATGTCTAATGAGAGATGAATGGGTAAAGAAGATATAGAACATATATGCACAGTGGAAAACTATGTAACTATAAGAAAAATGAAATCATATAGTTTGCTGCAATTTGGGTAAGTTGGAGGACATTATGCCAAGCAAAATAAAATAGGAGTAGGACAAATACTGGCTTATCTCAGTCATCTGTAATACGGAGAAACAAAATAAAGGGATAGACAGTATCAAATGATAATATGTGTTTGATCTTGAATTACAGAGTCAAAACCACCAACCAAGGGAGTAGTGATGGAGGAATATGATGATGTGAAGTGGCAGTAGCATAAAGTGGCTTTGACACTTTGTTAAGGGTGTAATTTCTATGTACATTTATAACACGACTAGAAATATTACTGAAAACATGTCACTAATCTGTAACAATTGTGTTTTAAAAAAGCAACTTTGTGAAAGGGCTGTAGCACATATGGCTAGCCTGAATTAAAGATGAAGGGAATTTGTTACAGTTGTCTTAGAACAGTGATAGGCAACCTTTTTATTCAACTGAGCCAAATCTCGCCCAAACCACGATTGAAATTTATTTTGAGAGCCACACAGGGCACGCACTGACAGAGACTAGGAGCAGAGTCCTGACTCCTGGAGTGGCCACCGGGCACACAGAAGAGCCAAATTAAAAGTGCAAAGCGCCACATGTGGCTCGCGAGCCGCAGGTTGCCGACCACTGTCTTAGAACTTAGAACATGACAAATGTTTGTGCAAATCAAAATACCTTCTTGAGGAACTTTGAGGAGCTGTTCAAATTTGACAAAATGACTTTGTTGCTTAAAAAAAAAAAGACACTATCTGAATCTAGTGGAATTTCTGCAGTGGTGGGGGGTGCAGAGAGGAAGTGGGGGAGCAAAAGGATCCTAGTTAGGTGACTTCACAACCAGATTTTTGGTTTGTTCTGGTTTGGGGGCCATACCTAGTGGTACTAAGGGGATACTCCTGGCTCTGTACTCAGAAATTACTTCTGGCAAATTTGGGGGACCATATTGGATGCCAGGGATCAAACCTGCGTCTGTCACCTACATGGTAAATGCCTACCTGATGTACGATCACTCCATCACCCCAAGTATTTTATTTTTTTGGTTTTTGGGCCATACCCAGTGATGCTGAGGGATTACTCCTGGCTATGTGCTCAGAAATCGCTCCTGGCTTGGGGTTCAAATGGGACACCGGGGATATAATCTAGGTCCATCCTATGTTGGCTGCATGCCAGGCAAATGCCCTATCGCTGTGCTATCAATCTGGCCCCCACCCCAAGTATTTTTATCTGGCTTTAGAGAAAAGGATTTTATTTCTGTGTGTACTGAAAAGGGATTTCTAAAGACATTGTATTTTGCCAACATGTCCAGCTTTTTGTTTTGACCACTGCTTTTTCGAAAAAGCTCTCAAAGCATGCTTCAGAAATACATTTCCAATTGCCTGCTTTTATTCTCCACCAGATATTCTGTAGGTATCCCAATCCAGCATGTTCAAAGTCTAAATTCAGGTTGCCTTTCTCAAGCCTGTTCATTCTCAAACTATTATTTCTGTTCCTAGTACCACTGTTCAGCTAGTGACCTAGGCTAGAAAATTTAAGATAATATTTTATTCTTCCCTCTCTGTGTTTTCTTTCATATAATCAAGTTGCTAAATTCCAAAGATACTCCTTGTACAGTATTTATCACATCTACCCCTCCCATCCATTTCTACTGCTGCCACTGTACTCAGTTCTTATTTCCTCATTTCTTATCTTGACTCCCTGTTATGTTCTCCCAATTAATCTTCTCCCAATAAATCTTCCCACCTTCCATGCTCTTTGTGTACCAGCTATCTAGCATTTTTGACTTGCTTCAGATCAATGTTCCAATAAATAATAAACATGTTAGAATTAGGTTTAAGTTCATTCAGTAGGAAAAAGAAGCAAAGCCTTTTTCTTTTAAAATACTGTTTTAGGGGCAGCAAGATAATACAGTGGGAGGGGTACTTTCCTCACTACAGTCTCCTGGGTTCAATCTCCAGTATCTCACATAAGGTACCCCAGGCCCTGCCAGGAGTGATCCCTGTTTGCAGAGCCAGGAATAAGTCCTGAACACCTGCTTTCTAGAAATTATAAACCTCAGGCCCGGAGAGATGGCACAGTGATGTTTGCCTTGCAAGCAGCCGATCCAGGACCAAAGGTGGTTGATTTGAATACCGGTGTCCCATATGGTCTCCCATGCCTGCCAGGAGCTATTTATGAGCAGACAGCCAGGAGTAACCCCTGAACACTGCCGGGTGTGGCCCAAAAACCAAAAAAAAAAAAAAAAAAAAAAAAAAAAAAAAAAAAGAAAGAAAGAAAAAAAAAGAAATTATAAACCTCTTTCTAGAAATTATACTTAATATTTCACTAACCTTAACATAGTCATATGACATCACCTAAATTTTACACAGGTAAAATCAAGGCTTCTACCCTGGTGATGGGCGTGATGTTGAAAGTAAATGCATGAGAAACAGATATTAATAGTATTGTAAGCCATAATATGTCAATAAATAATAAAAATAAGTATAAAATTAGAAGAAGAAAAAAAAGGTTGTTAGGCCTCTGAGGGAAATCTCAGAGCTAAAAGCTCCTAATCAGTAAATCGGAGGCTGTGAGATTAATCACTGGTGTCATTCCAATAAGAACCCAGCAACTCTATCTGGGATCCTCAGTGCCACAACAAAGATTGTATCTCCTTTGCTTAATAGCCACGTGTGTGTGAAATATAGCTAAGAACTTTGTGATCCAGTGAGCACTGTAGCTGAATGCGCAAGCACTTACTGAAACCAGGTGTGTGACCCTTGGTCCTCGAAACACCAATAGCAACACTGACATTTCAGGGCCTGAGTCATATTATCTGACCCGTGCATTGACCCACCAGTAGTTAACCAAGAAATCCCAGCAGGCTACTACCCTGGACCTCTTGAACTTGCCCATTCCAAAACTGAAGTTTTTTTTTTTTTTAATTAAAAAAGCAGGATGTAGCCCTGATGAGCCTCTGACCACGCTGAGGATTCAAGGGAACCGTCTCCTCTTTCTGCCTGTCTGCTTGTGTGTTTGAATCCTGAAGGCATCCCCAGTACCCCCCAAAAAACTGCATTCCAGCTGCCTGTAAGTAACTTGGCGGTGGGGTTGCTGGTCAATCAGCTCAGCTCTCTGGCCTGTGGAGTTCCTGCCCTGTGAAACCCTGCTGAGCCTCTGACCACGCTGAGGAGTCAAGGGAAACGTCTCCTCTTTCTGCCTAATTTTCAACTAGTGGCAGCAGAAGAGCGCGGCTGCTTCGCTTCATGGCCGCGCACTCTTTCTAACCAATAAAGCCCACCACAGCACGCAGGAAAAACAACATTACAAGCGTGAAAATGGTGAAATCTCGCAGGCAAACCCCATGCACTGAAAATCAAGATGAAATCTCCGATGATCTAATAAATTCCAACCTCCTGATTAACCTCTGGGACAAGGAACATAAAATAGCAATATGGAAGATGTTTCAAGAAGTGAAAGAAAGCATAAAGCAATCTGAACAGAACACAAAGACAGAAATCAGAAAACTCCAAACTGAAATAACAGATCTGAAAAATACGGTAACTGAACTGAAAACCTCAATGGATGGCCTCGCCAGCAGGGTATCATGAGCTGAGGAGAGAATCGGAGTACTGGAAGATGCGATGCAGAAAAACTCAACACAACAGAAGAAAGTGGAAAAGAATCTTAAGACAAACGAACAGGCAATGGAAAAAGTACTCAAGGAATGTGAACAGATGAAAATAGAAATCTTTGATAAACTCAACAGAAACAACATAAGAATCATTGGAGCCCCAGAGACCCAGGTAGGAGATCTCCAAGAAGAATCAATCATCAAAGACATCATCAAAGAGATACTCCCAGAGTTAAAGACTACATGCAATCAAATCCTGCATGCCTGAAGAGTACCAGCTAAAAGAGACCCAAAGAAAAACACCCCAAGCCACATCCTCGTTACAATGAGAAATTCCACAGATAGAGATAGAATACTGAATGTAGCAAGATCAAAAAGGGAAATCACATTCAAAGGAGCATCCCTAAGACTTACCACAGACATGTCACAAGAAACTCTCAAGGCCAGAAGACAATGGTGGGATATTGTGACAAGACTGAATGAAATGAATGCCTCACCGAGAATACTGCACCCAGCCCGACTCACATTCAGGTTTGAAGGAAAAATACATAGCTTTATGGATAAACAGAATCTTCACAAATGATAAACCAGCCCTAAAGGAAAACATGATAGGATTTAATGTCATCTTTGTAGATGAGTTTGCTGTGTTTGTTGGCCTCTACAAAGATGATATTAAATCCTATGACAATCATCTCCCTCAATGTCAACGGACTAAATTCACCAATTAAAAGACACAGAGTGGCAAAATGGGTCAAACAGATGAATCAAACCTTCTGCTGCCTACAAGAAGCACATCTGAATAGTCAGAACAAGCATAGACTCAAAATCAAAGGCTGGAGGAAAACTATCCAAGCAAACAACACCCTCAAAAAAGCGGGGGTGGCCATATTAATTTCTGATGATACCAACTTTATACTCAGAAAAGTGGTAAGGGACAAAGATGGACACTATGTCCTAATCAAGGGATATGTGCAACAGGAAGAAATCAGACTATTAAACATATATACACCCAATGAGAGACCAGCAAATTATCTGATACAATTACTGACGAATCTGAAAGAAGAAATAAATAATAAAACAATAATTGTGGGAGACCTCAACACGGCCCTATCAACACTTGATAGGTCAACCAGACTGAAATCCAACAAAAAAATACTAGCCCTGAAAAGAGTAATGGAAGAAAGAGGACTAGTAGATATATATAGGACATCCATCCCAAAAAAACCTGGATACACATTCTTCTCCAACGTACATAGGTCATTCTCCAGGGTAGACTACATGCTGACACATAAAACATACCTCCATAAAATCAAGAAGATAGAAATCTCGCAGGCTACCTTTGCTGACCATAAGGCTCTGAAATTAGATGTGAACTACAAAGTCACACAGAAGAAACACTTTAACAATTGGAAATTAAACACCCTACTACTGAACAACCAGTGGGTCTGAGATAAAATCAAAAAGGAAATCAAAACTTTCCTGGAAACAAATGATAATGAAGACACAACCCCCCAGAATCTATGGGACACAGCAAAAGCGGTCCTGAGAGGAAAATTTATAGCTCTACAAGCACACATCAGGAAGGAAGAAGGGGCATACCTGAATAACTTAATGACACAGCTCAAAAAATTAGAAAATGACCAACAAAAGGAACCAAAAATAGGG
>PVKC010046401.1:0-11236 GCA_004027635.1 Crocidura indochinensis
TTTCCAGATTTCCACTTAAATAGACAATCTTGAATAGATTGTGGATTTTTTTTCTCATATAGGAAGTCCAGACATAAAAAAAAAAGAGTACTCTTGTCTTGCATGCAGTCGTATTCGTATTTATGAATATCTGCATGCACTGATGGGGGGATTTATTTGCACTGGCATTTCTGGGGGGGGGCAGTAAAGTAAATTAGGCATTCTTGTGTAAATAAATAAGTCATCAACTTAATTTCATCCCACTGCCAGGAGATAATATTGTTGGGCCTCTGAGCTGTCTTGCTTCTGAGTCAGTTATAACGCATGACCCTCCTATCCTAAGACAAACTGTGTAAATTCTATAAGGAGTGATCTTGGCACATGTTTCCCTCTCAGTATGGTGAAGAAAATCTAAACAGCTCTAGTAGAGGAGGTGGTCTGTTTCCACTTGCTGTCCTTTAGCCTGTGGAAAGGCTTTGTAATTAAGCCAGAGAGAAGTGACTTGTCTCAGCGGCCACAGGAGTATGTCCCAGTGTGTCCCTGTGCATCTAATGCTCACACCCACACACACTCGCCCAGGGAAGATTAGCTCAGAGATTAGAAGCCAGGGCATGCCTGCCTGTCTTTGAGACACTCAGAGGAATAAGCGACCTTAAATTGAGTGAAAATAAAAATGAAGGAAATAAACAAAGGTAAGGTGGGCCTGGTCCAGTCTTGCAGGATCCAGTGTCTGGGGGCTCGAGCCAGGAAAAAGATCCAGTGCCCAGCGTCCCTGCATCAGGGGGGATCACTCTCCAGCATGCCTCCATATTCAGAACTTTTTCCTTGCCAAAAAATAAACAACACAAACTTTTAAAAACCCTCTAGAGGCTTGCTGTTTAAAGTAGTTTTCTTGAATTTCACTTATTCTAGCTCATTTGAATAATTAGTTGAGATAAGCCTCTTAAAGCAATGCATTTAAATGAAACCAGGGCACAGGTCTTTTTGGCTTTGGCGCAAGATTCAAACTAGCTTTTTTTTTTTTTTCTTTTTTGGTCTCAATTAAAAGTCATCTTTAAAAAAAATACTGATTTATTGTCCGGATGCCATTCTGATGGCTGCGTGGTTCATTGGACAGGCAGAAAGAGCTAATGTTCAGCAATGCATCTGCCTCTCTGTCTCAATTAATAAACCACAGAATTTATACATGCTATTAATATTCATAGTAATTGTACTGGGTTAAACCCCATCACGTGTGTGTATACAGGAAAATGAAAGCAGAGTTTTGCCAGGCGAGGGGGAAAACCTTGGCCAATTTCTGCTCTGGAGGCTGTTAAGAAGATTCATACAATTTATTGACCACCATTAGGAGAGTGTAAAATGTTTAACCTCTAACTATGTATTTTTTATTTTAGGAAACGTGCCAGCACATTAAAAGAACATACTACTTGAAAGCTTGTTTCACATTTAATAGCAGTAATAACTGAGAGTATAAATAGATGAAAATAATATATCTGCTCATTTTGACATATGTGTCAGTCTAATCATTCTAAATGAGTGTGCTCATCACATAGAATGCCTTTCAACCTCTGATTAAAATGTAACATTGACTACAGGATTATAGAGCAGACTTAATTTTACTGACTGTTTTAACAGTTGTCACAGCTGTTGGAAGAAGGAAAAGGCAATTGAAACACCCCCCCCCCAAAGAGGCAAAAGCGAAGGAGGGAACAGTTTAGTAAATTTCAGCTTGATCATTGAAATCACGGGCATTGACCGTGAAACAGATTTGTGTGTTCAGATTCATTCCCCTTTGGAACTATGCAAGTTTTATTTTATATGGTCTAGGTTTTCTGTTCCAGGGTTTTTTTGTTTTTTGTTTTTTTAATTTTATCTCCATCCCCTCCACCCTCAGGCTCATTTTCCTTCTTAAAAGCCAGAGACAAGGTAAAGGAAACTAATCTCATATAATGTATACTCTAAAGTCAAAATATATGGAATGAAGGTAGGCAGAAAGGGGGGGAAATTCATGTATATACCAAAATGTTTCTAATCAGAGCTAAAGTTTTTTTTTTTAAGTTTTTACACCTTGCTTAAGTCACTTTAGATCAGATCATATTGGAGAACTGTGCACAAACCTTTTTAAGTTTATTTTGCCAGGGAAGAATTCTTAAAACTCCGACTCCAGAGCTCAAGTTACTTTTCTTTCTGTTTCCTTGCTATAAATCTGTGGAAAACACCTGCAGTCTTCCAGGTATTGAGGCAGACAGTGACTTTCAAATGATTTCTTTGTAAATTGTTGCAAGTGACACCCGGCTGCAGGAAGGGCGCATGTCCCTGGACCGCAGCTCCCTGCCACCTTTGCCCAGCCCAGCGCGTCATGAATGCACACACACAGATGCATAGTATTTTCCCTAAACATGAACCAGCCCCTGCGTTTACCTCTAAGTACCCCCTATTGCAGGATGAACCAGAGGATGTGTATTATATAACATAGGATTTTCTCCTTAGAGTGAGCAAAGCAAAGTGCTCTTGAGTGAATGGAATAAATGTGGAATGGATGAGCGAGGAGTGACCATGCACGTTTCAAGCCTTTGTGTCTGCAAATTTATGTGTCGCCCAACATACATTTGGTGCGAAGTTTCGGTATCTACCTTTCCCAGAAAGGGCTAAAACACAGCTTTCTATTTCCTGGGCAGGATCATGTTGACTGCTTCTGATAGTGATGGTTTCTCATCTGAATGTGTTTGTGGTATTGCTGCTTTATTTACTGAGCCTAGGGTATTGCAGTGGTAATTAACCCACGTTATTAGCAAAGCCCTTGTGGATAACCATTAATTCTCTTGCATGGATGATTTTTTTTCCCAGTGTCTTCTCCCCCCCCCATAAGATATCATTGCCTTTTTGTGTGTGTCATTTTAACCGGACGGCCTTGGATATATTTAGCTGCTTTAATCTGATCTGTTTTATATATATACATATATATATATTGGTCACCTTACAAAGCAAGATATTGTAATTCAGTTTTTCAAAATGCTCCTTGGTTTCAGAGACAGAGTGTGGCGGGGGTGAGATGGGGTGGGGGGTACTGTGGGATGCAGGTGAAATTGTAAAGTCCAATAGAACAGAAATGAAGGTTTAGAAGGAGAATCATGCAGGACATCAGATTTCACTTACATCTTCCTATTCTTTTAATTTTTGACCATTTGTGACTTAGAGGCCTTTCGATCAGATATTTTCTTCATCCCTCACCCTGTAGGCATTTCTATAAAATTCTCAAGCCAGCAAGAAAATACGTGTGCTTCCTGTGTTTCGCAAAGATAAGGGGCATCTCATTAGCTGGGCCATACTTTGGCAATTAATTTGCTGTATGTGGTACAATTCATCAAAAGGGGCAGGTAGGTAACTTCTCCACAAATGCGCTTCATAGTTGCCCCCAACCTTAACTCCTGCCAGAAGTAGAGACAAAGAGGAAATGTTCGTCTGGCAGGTAGGCCTAGGTAGGGCTCAGGCTCAAGTCTTCCTTCCTCCTGCAAAATTCCTTAACATCTCTTTCAAGCCTAGCGATTCAAAAAAAAAAAAAAAAAAATGATTCTTTGTTTGACTTGTAAAGTGCTGTTCAACACTGAAGGTTTTGCTGTGGCTCTATCAATTCTAAGCTGTGTTTCCCGGGGTTCCTTAGTTATACAAGTGGCAATTAATAGGAATGATTCCCATTCAGCCAATTCATATCGGCAGTGAACTTTTGTAGGATCACCTTGCAAGCATTCACATGCCAGAGCAAAGCATTTGGGGGAGCTGGGTGGGGGGGCGTGTGGGATGTCTGTACAACTTTCCACCCTGCTGCTGAGAAGCTGGGCCCTGTATTTTGCTTCCTATCAAATTCTCCGAGTGAAGGAACAATACAGCGGGGATCTATTGGGAGTGCCAAGGGGCACCGGCCCTCGCCAGCTCTCTAAGCAAAAGCTTTGATGACAGGAGCTCAGTGTGCTTGGGTTTTTCTCTCATTTACTTCCGCTGGCCCTATATAAAATTGTCATTATCCTTAAGTAGAGCAGCTCATAATGAATTGCAGTTTTCTGCCTTCTCTGACAGTGAAATATTTTGATTCTTTTTCTTCAGTTCTACTTAGGTGTATATTTGACTGCGGTGGGGGGTAGGGGGCAAACATCTGTGTCTCCTGGCATTCTTCTCCCTCTGTTTCATGTGTTCTGTTGTTGATGATTACTTCCAGTAGTCACACATCTATGGACAGCAGTATGTTATCTGTACTATTTAGAAATAAATATACATATGGTACTTGAGAATTCCAAGCAGGAGCATACATACACACATGTGAATTTGTATGTGGTATGCCTGTGAAATGCACCTAAGTATGAGAAGAGCTAGATATGTAGAATATGGACATGATGTTGAGGTTTCCTGTATCTCAACTATTTTTCTAATCAATTAGTTGCCAGTTAAATTGCCAGGCAATTTTTAACCTGAAGCTAGTATTTCAGGTCTTCAGCAGCCCTGATTTGAAATGAAATTAACCGAATTCACTGCTATATAAAAGAAAGGTAACAGGGAGCCTAATAAATACATTTGTTTCTTATTTTAGAAATGTTTAATTAGAACCATTCCCAAATCCAGTCTCTAATAACCAGAGATAATGTGTAAAATAAGAAGTAATTTGCTAATATTTAGTGCATTATTTAATGGCTTGGGACCATATCCAAAAAAACATTTTTGAATTAGCTCTTGGCTGCATTCATTTTTTATACAAATGGACCTGATAAATATATCTTAATGAGACATGATCGCTTTCCAGTAAATGAAAAAAAAATAAAAAGAAGAAATTAACACAAAAGAATTGTATTTATCTGTGCCACATAAATATGGAATTTACTTATTTGATTGTTAAAAGCAAATATATCAATGAGCATTCTTATATATAAAGTATATCTAGTTTGGGTTTTAGAATGATTGGATTCTGTTCCTAAAGGTAAGTTTAGAGGATGGTGATTTTGTTTAGAAAAGCTGTGTTTTGAGAAAAACACTTCTTCAAATGACATTTTCATTCTAATTCTTGTTCTCTGAGTTCTGATTTAAATTTCTAGCTTCACATTCCACCTTTTTTGGGGGAGGTGGGTTGTAATGTATAATTTGAATAATTTTGATGCATCTGTGTTCAAGAAAAATATATTCCTGCTGGTTCTTGATGCCAGTGCACCAGATGAAAGTTAGCCTCTTTTATTCCTGGGGGGAAGTGAGTGCCTTTTGACTTTGTAAGGGTTTCCCTGGCATCTTAGTCATGTTTCAAGTTTATTTTAGCTTTTGACATTCTAAGATCTAAGGAGACTCGGCTGATAAAGACAATTCTCATTTAAGATTTTACCGAACACATCTTTCATCTACTTTTTCATTGTAGCAGTGCCCATTCTCTCCTGATCTCTTCGTTGGGTGATTTTTTTTCAGATGTAGTTTTGAATCAATTAAGTAAACCATCGAATTCAGACTGTTTGGAACTGATACGTAGTGTACATATATGTGAAAATGTATGTGTTTACATCAATGCCCCCTTTTAGTATTGAAAAATTATTTTAAACTATTTGAAGGCTTGTTTTGTGTGTTTTTCTTTCTTCACATTATGGCATTTTAATTTATGGTAATATATATTTATGTATTTGGGGAGATGACTCACTAAGGCAAAGCAATAAAAGAACAGCTCTGGTTTTAAATAAATTGGCTTCTCTACAGTCCATCGAATTCCTTTTTCAATATATAGGCACAGGTCTCTATGTGCATTTAAATATAGATATAGAATTGCCACACTGGCCATTAGAGAGACAATGTATGGCTATATGGAATTCTATCACATGATATCAAAAATTCGAACATTGGCTTTGGGCATTTAAGATCTGTTTAATGCCTTATTTAGAGTATTAAACTCAGGGAGCATTTGCCTAAAGATTAGAATTCAATATAAATTTTTAAAATAACTTAAAGGTAAAAATTTTAAATAAAAGGTAGCCTTTGTCATATATCTTATCTCTGTGTCTTCCCTTCCTTCGTGGAGTAACACAGTATGGCAGAGAACTGCTTTTCATCTACGTGGGTGGAAAGTACTGCTCTGTGTAACGTATTCTGGTAGCACTTACCTAGCCAAAGAAAACAAATTAATATCAGGCATCCTGAGGTGTCAGGCCTGTCACAAACTTGTCTGTGTAAGTTTGCTTCAGTTTATAGACCTTCTCCGCAAACAGTTGATCACGATGGTTCTAAATAAGATGGGATCTTCCAGCACATTCTCCTATGCTGTCAGAGTGACATTTAGGAGAAATATAACAGAAACCAGTTTGCTTTCTGGATTGGCTTTTCAAACTAGCAATGGAAATACAGATATCTGAGATCATTGTATTTGGGGGAAGCCAAGAATCTGACTTAGGCTCATTCAAATCTTGTCTATCTTGGAAGTAATAATGGAGGTTTTTTTTTTTTCAAAGTCTATGCCCTCATTCCTGTTGGAAGTAAATAAAGACTCAATTACTTGTAATGGGGCATCTTTTTTTGTTGTTGTTGAACTTGGCATAGGCACTTTCTGAGATAGAAAAAAATCTGGCGCTTCTTTTTCATGGTGCTTATTTGATATGAAAAAAAATGAAATTAACATGTGCTTGAAAATAGACACATTCTAGATTTCTTGTTGTTTTATGATTAATATGATATCACTGTTCATGTTGATTCCATTTTCTAGGAATTTTTAACTCATTTGTATTGTTTTTTGAGAATTTTATACAAAGAGAAAGGTCTTTTTACATGATTACATTAGGAAGGAGAACTCACTCGAAATGTGAGTTCACTTGTTTATAAAAGCAGCCCTGTTCAGACAGGCTGCTAATATGTTTTTTGCAAGAATTTTAATTTTCTTTAAAAAATGTTGAAAAATATATTGAGAGTTAGCCAAAATAGTAAATAGTATGAAAAATTATAAAGACTCAGAAATGTACTTTCAAGGAAAAAAATCAGATGTCAGGCATTCATCCCATCACCCTTTGCCCTCCTTCATTCCAGATATTTTTAACTTCTCAGTGAGGAAGCTGGCCAGTAAAGGGGCATTCAGTTTCTAGAAATGAAATGAATAAATACAGAAATGAATGGTCTTATCACTAATCTATGAAAGTGCTTCAGATGGTTTCTGAAAAGAATATATATATATATATATATGACCCACTGCTCCTGAGTAGTATTAAATTCCAAAAAAGAAAACAATTAAAATTTTCAAAAAAATAAAACCAATACAAATGAGTAACAGCTTCCTAGAATAGAGGAAAAAGGAATCATTATGAAGAAAGGGAGAGAGGAATAGATATAGATGGAGATGGAGATATTCATAGTGGGTGGGAATTGGGCTATTTCCCTACCAGGAGTTGACTATGTGCAATGGACACTGGGTCTTGGAGACAGGAACATCCTCTTCCTCCATTGTCTTAAGTGAAACCTACATCTTCCTTCATGATTGTTGTATCCCGGATGGAAACTAACATGACTGTCCTGCACACTCCAGCATTTACTCACTCCACCCTCCTGCACATCTCAGAAAAGGCTTTTGAAGTATGAGGAATCCAGAAAATGGGTTCAGGTAACTGCCCCCTGGCTTTCCGGGAAGGGGAGGAAAAGAGCATACAGTCCCATTAGGCCCAGGTGCCCCCTATAGGAGTCTTTGGAAGGTTCAGATGTTTGCTCTTCAGCAACTTCAGTGCCTTACAGACTTCTCACATGTTCTAGAAATGTCACAGTGGTTTTCATGCTCCAGAGGACTACCCTGAAGTGTGTCTGAGCTAGGAACTGGGTTAAGTGCATGTTGAGAGCCAGAATTGGCCAGCAGGCCATGGACTTGCCTTGTTCTAAAGGCTGATTCTTTTTCTATTTATGAAGACCATGCCCACTTGGTTCCATCCAAAGAATGCGAGAAGGAACAAGAGGCAGAATACTCAAATTGTATATTTTTAATGTCTTTTTAAAAAAATCTTTAGAGTGATCACAATTTTAATGTATAGAGCATGGGTGAGGAGTTTAAGGAATTTTAACCCCTTCCCCCGGCATGACATGACTTGTGTTGCTTTGCTGTGTTGTCTTCAGATGGGGGTGGTGGTGGTAAGTTCAGACATTGCCCCTTGTATTCCTTGATTGGCATTCTCATTGCTCTGTGTCTGCATGTTGTGCTAGGAAGGTACAGGTTCATTCTGTTTTCAATCATTTTCCTCACCCTCACTCTCACCTGCATTTACTGTTAAAATAACCATTTCTCATCAGACTCTGGCATATTTTGAGGGGTTTGGGGATGGGGAGTGAGAAAGGAAGTGCATAACTTTCTGCCTTATTTGCATACTCAGGTCATTTCAGAAGGAACAAAAATCTCCCCCATCCCACCCCTGAATTCCAAAGAACTTCGCTTCAACTCTTCAGATTTGTTTTCCCTTTGCTCTGTTTGTGGTGCTTTCATTCCGGCTGAGTGCTTTTATAGGGCTGTGTGAACTGTGGTCAGTTGGGGACAGTTGCTGATGACATTTCTGCAAAGTTCATGTCACTGCACAGCCACCTGTGACAATCCCCAATGTGGCTCCAGTACAGAGAAGAGACAAGTTGGGCTGCTAATGTGTAAATAATTCGTTAGTCTGGGCACTATCAGATAGCATGTGAGGGGGGGATAAAGAGAGAGAAAAAGAGAGAGAGGGGAGAGAGAGAGAGCCTGTGCAAACTGTTTTCAGTAACTGCGCTGTTCATACACCTGATAAGGTGGAAAGAGCTTTTCACAATGCTGATAGGCTTGGAAGAAGAAAAGAATAATCACTTCACCTGGCACTAGCTTATCAGAATGAAGGAAAATGCCAACACATTCACATTAGCAAAAGCAAATGTTTTAGACCCTCTGCCTTTTTTTTTCCCTCATTCGAGTTCAATAGTAAGGGTGTTGCAGAGAGTTCTGTAAAGAATAGGATTTATTACCTTAGCTCCATTACATGTGAATATATTGATAAAGGAGCCCCCCCATCCCACCCTACACCACCCTTCATGCACCAACAACAGCTTCTTTGATAAACAGATGTGTCTATGCAGTTCATTCTCTCTGGAGAAATGAAATCTACCCTTTCCCTTCGTGATGCCACTCAGCATCGTTTCTGCAAATGCTGTTCTGTCCTGTGGCAATCGTGTCTCCTTGTTTTCTAGGGTGGCAGGCACTGGAAACTTCACTTACCTGCCACTGATGAAGTAAAAAGCTTTTTTGTGAAACAGGTTAGGGGCAATGGTGGATTTCTAACAGGTATCTGAGTTAGCCAAGTCTAGAAGAAAGCTCTTGGCTTTGTGCTCTCAGGAAGGGGATGCGATGAATTCTACAGTTCGGAGGGTTTCAGGAGATGAGACATGCATTTGTCCACTAGTGATCCTGTACTCTGGCACCTCTTTTAAGAGGAGAGAGAGAGAGAGAGAGAGAGAGAGAGAGAGAGAGAGAGAGAGAGAGAGAAACTTTTACTCTTCAATAGAAACCAGAAAGAGTTCAATCCACCATCCCACCCCCATTTTCTCTTCTGTGTAACATGATGCCTACAAATAATTTGGCGTATTCAGATTTGATAAATGATAGTGCAAGAGCAGATGGATTGATTTTGGATTACTATTGATTACTCTCAATGAGATCACCGTGACACACGCAGATCAATAGGATTCGATTAAGCCAGGCCCCACCATTCTATCCACTGGCCTCGGTGGGGGATTCGAGAACAGAATGTTCACAAGCTGATAAATTGACAAAGCGTTCAGCCTTAAACAGCCCTTTGTTCGGTCCTCGTTCCTTCAAAGATATTTCACTGGAAAGTTCGTTGTTTTTTTTTTTTTTTCCAACTCTGGGCCTTTCTGTGGAGAAAAGGTCGTCAGTTGAAGGTTTATTAAATTTTAACTAAACACCACTGTGCTCCATGTAGGTGAAAATAATTTAAGTCCTTTCTGCAGGCGAAGAAGCTTCATGCTTTGGAGCTTGGGCTCGAGGTTCCATCCTATTATGAAGATGTCAATGGTAAACATAAAAATGCATCACTGGAAATGTAATGGTTTAAAGATTCACACAGAAATAAAAATTCCTGCCTGGGGAAAGCACAGTCCTGAAAGAAAGGGAACTGGTCTTTCCTGTACCTCCCTAATCCCCCCACTCAGGGCAGGCTGGGGCCAGCCTCTCAGGCAGGAGATGGCTCAGAACCTCGAGCAAGAGGTGCTGTTTTTCCATATCTCTGGTCTTTGGTGGCTTTGCTTTGAGCAGAACCCAAACCACTCTGTCCATTCGAGAGCTGCTTCACCATCTGAATCCCGTCAGGTTTCACACTGTCCGCCACCAACTTCCTAGATGCTGTGGGGGCTGCCTTTCTGGTCCATTCACACAGGCAGAAACTCTTATGAGATTTTATTCCCATCCTGTCCTTGTGCAGATGTGTCACATTGCCTGGCACTGTTGGAGACTGGGTATGTAGATCCTCAAAAACAGGGATATCAGGCCGTGGCGAGAAGAAGTGAGCACTAGCCCCAAACTTGACTTCCTGAGAGATCTGAACCAAGCAGGCCTGTGCACCTCAAATGTAGACAGGAATGTTCTGGTCTGCCCAATCCGATGCACAGTTCCAGCCTCTCTTATTCGATGGTCATAAAAGCTCTCTAACAAAGCTAGAGGTGGGGGCCAGAGAGATAGTCCAGAGAGCATGGCATTGGCCTTCCATATAGCCAATGCTGGGCTCAGTTTCCGGCACCTCAGAGTTCCCAAAGCCCTACTAGGATGTTCCCTGAGCAAAGGCAAGAGTAAGTCTGCAGGAAAAACAAGCAAACAAACAAAATACCAACAAGGAAACAAAACCTCCAAGCTGGAAGTTGCTCTCTGTAGAAAGACCAGGCCTGCAGCAGGCAGATGTCTCTAAATGAAAAAATTCACCCACTATACTCATTTTGTTCTTTTTTTTGGGGGGGTGGGGGGGCTTTGCATGAAACGGAGATGTTTGGTTTATAATTCCATTACATTAGGCCATGTGAAATGACCATTTTTTGTAAGTCAGAAATGGCCAGATATCAGAAATTTCAGATTCAGCATAGTAATTATCCCTAGATAAATGTCCATAGCCCACCTCCAAATTGAAAGTGAAAAATTTACTGTTTTCTTTCTTCTTTCTTTCTTTCTTTCTTTCTTTCTTTCTTTCTTTCTTTCTTTCTTTCTTTCTTTCTTTCTTTTTTTTTTTCTTTCTTTCTTTTTTTTTTT
>PVKC010046402.1:0-11316 GCA_004027635.1 Crocidura indochinensis
TAAATAAAAGTAATTTCTTTCCACAACCTATTTAAGTCATAAATATGATTAGTATATTTGAACCCACTTTTTGGATTATATAAAGACAATTAAGTAATTTAACTATATGCAAATATTACATTTGATTTCTACATACCGGGCTTCATAACTGCAAGATGCAATTTCTGCCTTTGACAAAATAGAATCTATTCCATTTGTTTGTACAGAATCTTGATTCTCCCACATTGATGAATCTGGTATCTCAGCTTTAAAAATAATAAAGTAAATAATTATATATTAAAAATGGTTTTTCCTCAGCTTTGACTCAAGTAATTTGTTTTCTCTACTTTTCAGATAAAATCTTTTGCTAAATCCCAAATACAGTCATCTCAAACATCATTTATCTCCTTCCTCATTTAATAAACTGTACAACTCTAAAATGGCTTGTTCATTATTTTCTTCATCAGCAATTATATAATAAAAAGCATTATAATAGTTATTAATAAATTATAATAAATTGGAAACATTTTAAGCATACCAAGAGAGAAATATGTCAATAGAAAAAATTTACTCCTTTAAGGGCAAGATCAAGAGTATATAACAGATAGGGGCTGGAGTGATAGCACAACGGTAGGGTGTTAGCCTTGCACATGGCGATCCGGGATAGATGCTGGGTTCCATTCCCAGCATCCCCTGAGCCTGCCAGGAGCAATTTCTGAGCACAGAACCAGGAGTAACCCCTGAGCATGACCGTGTATGGTTGGAAAATAAATGGTATAACAGACAGGTGCTTTCCTTGCACACAGCAGACCCAGGTTTGAATATAAGTATTGCATAGGGTTCCTCAATTACTGCCAGGAGTAATTCCTAAGCACAAAGCTAAGAGTAAGGCTTGAGCACCGCCAGAAGCGAACCATAAAACAAACCAAAAAATACATCTTTAACACAATCCTTGATATTAGCAAAGAGAATAATAAAAATAATAAGATTAATCCTCTACTATAGCCTTAAAAGAACTAAAAAGGTAAATAATCAGTAAAAAAAAAAGCCACTCAATTGACTTTGCTGTTCCCTAAAAGAACTAGCTGTGAAACTTAAAAAAGCTAGTATGTTCAAAAAAATCAAATTCCTATAAGTCACTGGATTTAATGACAATTTAGTAGGCCATGCTATAATGTGTTTCCTCCTAAATTTAAGATGCTCCTCTGAAATTACCTAGGCATAAGAAGTTCATATCATTATTCCCCTTTCAGGAAATTATAGTTTTTGTAATTGTAACATTAATGCATGTTCAATCAAGAACATTCAAATATAATCAAAATACCAACTGCTTTACAGAATTACAACTCTAGCCTAAAGATTTTAGTTTTATCAGTCTCTCTTAATAACCAAAATAAATACAAAATTTTACACAAGAATATAAAGCACATAGTCTAGACAGGCTACTGTTAGCCTAATACTTCACTTCCTTAAACTCCATTAATCCCACTAGCAATAGAAACAAATTCAAACACAATTTCAGTTACAGGTATCTTGGGATATTACATAGCTCCAAGGAAATCTTTAAGAACATATATCCTAAAACCACAATTTCATCTGTGGTTCTATGATGATCAAATATTGCGTTAGTAAAATAAGACCAATATTCCACGTTAGCTAATTCTGAACAATCTATTTTGAGTACTCTAACAGTAAGTAACTGACAAACCAGAACATATCTTCTAATTATTTCAGAAACAATATTCCAAATAATATCAAACAAGCTATTGTACCACCAGAATTACATGGCAAAGGTGTATGGTTTTGCTGGTTAAAACAACTTTTTCTGGTTTGACTCTAATCATCATCATGTCTTTTACACAAGTATGCAACCAAACAAACATTTCTGGAGACTAGGACCTAAATATAAAGCATAAATGAAGATCAAACTCAAATTACTGGCATCTTAAGAGTCAGATCCTACTTGTATCAAATTAAAAGCAGCACAGTAGATAATGTGAGCTATGATTTCTGATCTATTTATTACCACTTCCATATATACTACTGACAAGTTCAGGAAAAAAAGAGTAGACTAGTCTTCTTGGAGAGTCTCAAAAGTTTAAAATGTTTTAGTAATCCTAAACCAAAAAGCTTTAAGAATTTTAGGATTATCAGTATCACTGTTCCATAGAGGCTGCTTCTAAAACAGAAACAAAAATATGATTAAGGATAGAAGAAGTGAAGCTTGACAGCTACAATTCGTGGTCTTTCAAAAGTATAACCATGAGTTAGTTTGCCTTCGAAGTTTGAGGGTTATGTGACATGTCTGAAGGGCTAAATAATATTTTTTCTAAAAAAATCACAGGAAAATCATGTTCAAGCTAAGGTTAGTGCCTGTGGTTCCTGCACTTGATGCCCTCCCTGAGGGGGCAGCCCCTCAGGTTTTTCTTCATGGGGCTGGCTGACCTTTTCCACAGTGCTGCAGACTGGGTGATCCCTCCACGAGCGGAGTGAGTTGCTTCATGAGAGATTCAAGGAAATGCAGGGACACACTGTCCTCATGGAGGGCAAAGTGAAGAACTGCTCATCAAAACTTGACAAACTAGACGGGCACATGGAGAATGTGGAGAAACGGTTGGAGAAATCAGAGGCCAGGACCCAAGTCTGTGAAAAAGAAATCGCTGAGAATAAATCTATGACTAATACGAATTTTAAAACTGTTGTTCTTTAGAATGAAAATTGAAGTTGTTGAAGAATAGGAAACATTTGAATCCTATACTCCAGGAAGGGATAAAAAGCCCCAACCACAAGTCTTGTGTATAAAAAATTCCATATACTAAGACAATTAGTGAGAAGGTAATTGCTAAGTATGGCTCAGCTTCCAAAGGAAGCCATGGATAGATTAGTCTCTGCCTACGCAGGTCTGATTAGACAGGCTTGGGATATGAAATAAACTGAAAGTATAAAAGGACTTAAAGATGCTATTATTTCTAAAACTTTGTCTAATACTAGCCTAAATATCAGAACTCAACTTGTTTGTTAATTCTAGTATACAGAAGCCCAAGACTCTTAAGTCCTAAATAGACTGTAAATATTTTAAGAATTGGTATCATCGACTTTGAGAGAGAGAGAGAGAGAGAGAGAGAGAGAGACAGAGAGAGAGAGAGAGAGAGAGAATGCCACTGAGACAGGCAAGAAGAAGGGATGAAAGCAAACTAGGAACATTGATGTCGGGACATGTGCACTGGTGAAGGAATGGGTGTTGGACATTGTATGACTGAAACTCAATCACAAACAACTTTCTAACTATCTCACTGTGATCCAATAAAAAAATTATTTAAAAAGAATTGGTGTAAAGCCAGATGCAATTTCTGAGTGCATAGACAGGAGTATCCCGAGTCACTAGGTGTGGTCCTAAAACAAAAAAAAATTTGGTGCAGCCACGGTAGGGCACTTGCCTTGGACACAGCCCATCCAGGACAGACAGTAATTTGAATCCTGGCATCCTATATGGTCCCCCGTGCCTGCCAGGAGCAATTTCTGAGCATAGAGCCAGAAGTAACCATTGAGCACTGCCAGGTGTGACCCGAAAACAAACAAAAAACCCCAAAGAATTGGTGTCATGTTTAATATAGACCCAGAAAAAGATCAGCAAATTAGAAGGAAAGACAATGATATTGAAAACAAGTTTGAAATGTAAGACTAACTGCAGCTAAACTTTATATTATAAAGTGCAACCTTGATGGCAGAAAATATTTTAGTATGTTCTAATAAGTAAAAAGGCTTAGGATTTGAGAGTAATGACATTAAGTCAAAGAAAGTAAAAATAAAAATGTCATGTTTTCTAGTCACAGAGAAACCTATTTTGACTATTTTAAAGGCAAATGAAATGCCAGTTTCTCCTAACTACTCAAACCTAGCAGTGCAAAAAACAAAGGCTACATAATATAAAAATCCAATGACTAAACTGACTGAAGGCAACAAATTATATAGCAAGAGCATTCTGCTACCAGATGTTGAAGATCAGCTCATCTAGGAAGAAAGGAAAGACAAAAGAATACTAGCTCCCTTGCTACACCAAGGCAATGTGTGCTTGCCAGGGCTAAACTCAAATATAAACTGCTGAAATGAGTTCAACAACAGAGAAACTCCAAGCACTGAATAACTGAGCAATAGGGCATTGTCCTGATTTTAATTCTCATTAAGTTTTTATTGAGTGCCCAATATGCAAGAACTACGCATTTAAGTGACCTACTTTTTTCTAGAATCTACAATTACATTTTTAGTACCAATACACAGAAAACAAAACAAAACAAAAATCATACTATTGGTATGTACTTAAGAAACAACCTATATTGTCAAATTCCACAAAACAACCAAATCTTAATAATCTTAACTACCCCCAGAGGTAATCATGAGACACAAAAAACATTAGAATCCCAAAAAGACCAAAAAACCCAAACAGACAAAAAACAAACCATGTTTAGGAAACGATACAGAATACTCCAATCTGGAAGACACCTATAAACATGAAAGGCATGTGACAACAATCTTCTTAACACAACATACTAGTTCACCACCAAAACACTAATCGCCAATTAAGTTCTCAGAGCTATCCAGTGACTTTATTTACCTCAGCATATTTCAGAAAGATACTTCTAAAATAAGCCTGAAGCTTTAGAGCCGAAAACTTGGGTCACTAAGATAAATGTAATGAAACTAAGCTACATATGCTCTATTCCAGGCTGTTATCTAATTCTGAACTACATTCTGATCAATTAACATTTCTGTAAAAAAACATTACAGAAGTTTTGATTTGTAGACCTCCATGAGAAAAACTGATCAATAGCAAAAACTTAAAATGTTATGCAAATATTTCTCAGATATACCCAGAGGAAAAATATTGTAATAAATATATCTTTGAATTTCAGTATTATTTAAAATTCAAAACCTATTAGCAGTAACTATCTTTATGGAAAATAGTTGAACATTTAAAAAAGGGGGTGTAAATGCTGATATTTATCTTCTAACGGCAATAAATCTTTACTACCGCGTATACTCAAGTATAAGCTGAATTTTTCCACCGAAAATCCCGAACTCAGCTTATACTCAGGTCATATAGGCTATTTAATTCGGTGCATGTGCACCGAATCAAATGCATGTAGGCTCCAGTTGTCTTCTACTGTCTGCTGGAGGGGGTCATACTTCAGTTCAGTCTCAAGTCTCGGCTGAGCTGAAGAGGTAGGCGGCTGAACTGAATTGTATGCCACTGAACTATTTAACCCACAATATTCTGTCTGCACTTTGTACAAGACTGACAGCAGTGATGATGCTATCTGCAAACTCAGTGATGATGACAATGTCTATGTTGATTACCCTCACATCAGACAGCTGAAGCTCTTTTTGGACATACAGATGATGAGAAGGAGGAATTCAGTTTTGAAGAATTTTAACCTTTGCGATTTAGCTTGATGACCTGTTAAGCTACAGTTTTCTGCACATTATTTGAAGTTTTAATGTTATTGTTGCTAGTTTAGAGTTTTTCTTTAGCAATAAATATTGAAAACCATTTAACCTACTGATTCCTTAATTATTGCAATTGTTATGGGTATATATATATTTTTTTGTTTGTTTGTTTATTTGTTTTGGGTCACACCCGGCAGCGCTCAGGGGTTACTCCTGGCTCTACGCTCAGAAATCACTCCTGGCAGGCTCGGGGGACCATATGGGATGCCGGGATTCAAACTACCAACCTTCTGCACACAAGGCAAATAAATGCCTTACCTCCATGCTATCTCTCCAGCATCAATATTTTTATTTTTGAAATTTACCAGCGTCTGCTGAATTTTCTACCTCGGCTTATACTGAAGTCATTAAGCTTTCCCAGTTTTGAAGGGGGGTTGGCTTCTACTCGGGTCGGCTTATATTCGAGTATATTCAGTACTTTTATTTTACTGCCTCATACAAATCTTCAGCAATAAGAATTCTATTAAGCTTACCATGAGTAATCAAACTTATAATTCAAAACTTAAAGGTTTCCACAAAATGTTTGTGATTTCTACCAATTCGAGATTTGTAAATATTGTAAATATTCACTTTCACAAAAACAGCATCACCAAATTCAACAAAGCATAACTAGAAGCAAGTCTATCTCACTTGTATTACATTTCTATTTTTCTTTAAGAATTCACAGATACCCTTAAATGACAAGTCTTGAATGAAGAAGTCTCAACTCTTTTTTTCATTCCTGCAACAAGTATCCCAATAGTCTTCTACAGGAATATTAGGACTTCAAAGAGATCTCTCGATCTGTACCTGCTTTGCCTCTCAGGATTTTATTCTGGTAATACTGCCACTCCAATTGGGGGTTAGCACCAGGACGTAAAGGTGCCTTTCCTGTTCCTCTGTTGCTTGTAACAGCCACTGGTTTTCCTGTAAAAATGAAGCAAAGCTACCTTAATATTTAAGTACAGGAATGTTAACAACACTGAAACATTATGAAAAATTCCTGAAAACATACTTGTTTTGGGGGTGGGGTTTGTGTCACACCCGGCAGCACTCAGGGGTTATCCTGACTCTGCACTCAGAAATCACTCCTGGCAGGCTCAGGGGGACCTTATGGGATGCCGGGAATTGACCTGGGTTGGCTGTGTGCAAACACTACTAGCTGTGCTGTCACTCTGGCCCCAAAACATAGTTTTCTAAATTAACTTTGTTTTTAAAATTGTATATTTGGGGGGGGGGGGGAACGACGACGAGAGATAGCATGGAGGTAAGGCGTTTGCCTTACATGCAGAAGGCCAATGGTCGAATCCTGGCATCCCATATGGTCCCCTAAGCCTGCCAGGAACGATTTCTGAGCACAGAGCCAGGAGTAACCCGAGTGCTGCCAGGTGTGACCCAAAAACCAAAACAAAAAAAATTGTATTTGGGGGGGCCATAGATAACATGGAGGGAAGGGGGGCCAGAGAGATAGCATGGAGGTAAAGTGTTTGCCTTGCATGCAAAAGGACGGTGGTTCCAATCCCAGCATCCTATATGGTCCCCTGAGCCTGCCAGAAACAATTTCTGGGCATTGAGCCAGGAGTGACCCCTGAGTGTGGCCAGGTGTGACCTAAAAACAAACAAACAAAACTGTATTTAGGCATTGACCTATTTATTTTTTATTTATTTATTTATTTTTTTGGTTTTTGGGTCACACCCGGCAGTGCTCAGGAGTTCCTCCTGGCTCCATGCTCAGAAATTGCTCCTGGCAGGCACGGGGGACCATATGGGGCACCGGGATTCGAACAGATGACCTTTTGCATGAAAGGGAAACGCCTTACCTCCATGCTATCTCCCTGGCCCCTGACCTATTTATTTTTACAAAATAATTTTAAAGACTGTCAATCTAGTACACGTGTATTCCACCTTTTTGAAACAGAAAATGCAATGTGAATTCTAGATTCAGATTGAAGGGGTAAGGAAAAACAATAGCTATTCCTAGGTCTTACCTTTTTTTTTTAATCAGAAAAGCAGGGAAACATACAACTAATCTTTCAATTTCAATGTAGTAAGAGAAATATATACAGAAGAACCACAATCCGACTAACATTATGAGTATGGTACTTCTAATTTTCACTCATCTGCTATATGCTTGTGTTTTTAAGTTATAGGACAATTATAAACCTTACAAAATATAGATAATTCACATGCATTTTACTAAGTAAATATGTTGTGAGGACGATAGTCAACTTTTTAATATTTCAAACACTTTGTTCCAACTATTCATGACAAAAATAAAACTATTTCATCCATAGCATTTATGCCCCCCCATCATTTTTGGGCTTTTTGGGGTCACACCCAGAGTCATTCAGGGGTTACTCCTGGCTCTGAGCTCAGAAGTCATTCCTGGCAGGCTTGGGGGACCATATCGGATGCCAGGAATTGAACTGGGATCCATCCAGGGCTCGCCATGTGCAAGGCAAACACCCTACCACTGTGTTATTGCTCCTACCCTTATGATTCCTCTTAAGGAAAAAACTCTCAGACAGTAGTATTAAAAGTTATTTCAGATTCAGAACTGTTAAAAACTCCACAAAATTATTTTCATAGATTTAAAAAGTATTGATTTCCTAATAAATAATTATTATAAAGACTGAGCATAACATTTGGCAATATTCAATAAAAGAAAACTATTCTACCACCAGAAAGCCAGAAATGTTCACTACAAACAGTATGATCTACTACTTGGCTTTTTTTCTGCTTTTAGGGCCATACCCAACAGTACACAGGGCTTATTCCTGATTCTGTGTTTTAGGGATTATTACTGGCTTTGCTCAGAGAGCTATATGTAAAACCGGGGACCAAATCAGGGTTGATGACATGCAAGATCCTTAACCCCTGTATTGTCTCCAGCTCAATAAACAAATATTTTATTCAAGAGAAAGTACAATGGCCCAAGTCACATAGACATTAGGATCCTGTCTACATAAGTCTTAGATGACAAAAAGTCTTGAAATGTTTTTTTTTTTGGGCGGGGAGAGAGGAGGGGAAGCACACTTAGCAATACTCAGGTTACTCCTGGGTCTACACTCAAAGTAATCATTTCTGACAGTGCCCAGGGGACCATAAGGAATGCCAGGGATCAAACCTGGGTTAGCAAGGTAAGTGCCCGATCCACTTAACTATCACTCTGGTTCTCAAAGTTTTGAACTCTTTTAGAGAAAAAAAAGCTTTTCTAATTTCATAAATTTTTCTTGAAAATGAAGTGCAGAAAACTTGGAGGCAGGTATTGATATTGCAAAGAGAAATTAAGAGTATTATTAATTTTTTGATTCCTTAAAATATTAAAATATATTTAAAACAATACATTGAGTTTCTTAAGACATAAGCAAGAATACCTTTTAGATCTGGTCTATTTCGTATACCCACTGATACAAAGAAGCAATCCATATCAACATGCATTATACAGCTCCGATGTCTGGGTGAACTCATTGACATATTTCCTAAAAGGAAAAAAAGAGAATGTTCAAATCCAAAAGTAATTTTTAATATTAAAAAGTCAGGTCTAACCAATCTTAGAAATTATATTTTTGAATGCTTACAAGAAGGGAAAGTTTAAAAAATACAAAATCTATTCAAGTTATTTTTTTCTACAACTCAATTTCATCTTCAGATGGAAATAGAGAACATTGGAAAATTTAAAGATAAATTTAGTTACCAAACATTAATTACAAGAATATCAGGTTTTCCTAGTCTCTATGCAATAATGGGGTCTCTAACAGTTGTCTAAATGCTTATCTTAAAAGTGTGTGTGCTATTATTTTACAAAAATATAAGCTTTCATATATTTAGCCACAAGCAGAGACTAAGTAATTTTAGAACTAGTGATCTAAATCAAAAACTAATGATCTAAAGTTACATAAACCTTAATACCAATAAATCTGCTATTCTGGGAACTGAGTGTGGGAAGTATTGGGTATTGGGTACTGAGTCACCAGCTATGCTTGCAAATCATTCCCCTCTGATGGTCCAATGATCATATGAGGTGAGGGGCTGAACCAGGTCTTATACATCAAAGCATGTGTTCAACCCCACACCATTACCATTACTGAGTGCCTAGTAGGTTCTCAGAATCTCTTTTAAAGAGGTTTTCAGGTATTAACTTGAATTCTCAAAAACATTTGAACTAAAAAAAATCTAATCTCCATTTTGGAGATTAATAGCTTTTTTTATTAATAGCTTTTATAAATTATAGAACCAGTAAGAAGTTCAGCAGATATTCAATCTCAGGAAGAATGATTTCAATAATCAAGTCATGTATGTTATAAACATACACACTTTAAAATAGTCTACTAAAACAGAAATGTGCATAAGTAACATTTTTCTCCTTAAGCCGTTAATATAAATACATCCACTCTGAAGGACGAACACCACTTTTAAGAAGATATCTCTTCCTATGGACTCTAGTTTGTTTTGTTTTTGGGTCTCAACCAGCAATGCTCAGGGGTTACTCCTGGCTCTATGCTCAGAAATCACTCCTGGCAGGCTCAGGGACCATATGAGATGCTGGAATTTAAACCACTGTCCTTCTGCATGTAAGGCAAACACCCTACCTCCATGCTCTCTCTCCGGCCCCTGGACTCTAGTTTTTAATTATCATCAGCTTCACAGAATTCATTTAAGTTACCTTAAATCTGGGGGCCGGGTGGTGGCGCTGGAGGTAAGGTGCCTTGCCTTGCCTGCGCTAACCTAGGACGGACCCCCGGTACCCCATATGGTCCCCCAAGCCAGGAGCGACTTCTGAGCTAATAGCCAGAAGTAACCCTGAGCATCACTGGGTGTGGCCCAAAAACCAAAAAAAAAAAAAAAAAAAAGTTACCTTAAATCTAGTATAATCAGGAGCAGAACTTTATATCTGGTAGAGAATGGTTGGCCTATCCCTTGGTCCTCCAAGATATCTATGTCTTGGGGAAAAAGAACTCTGAGCTTGCTAAATGTTGATTTTATAAAGAGATGTTCCTCTGACAAACTCAAGAATATTAGTACTAGCAGTTAATTTTCATAAAAAGGTTCCAAAAAACATATATTGCCCCAAAAGATCTGGAACACTCCACTTACCAAACTGCAATAGGATAAGGTATTTACCTGATTTCTCAAAATGTGCAAGGCACCGAGCCTTTGTTCATTTTATTTTTTTAAGCTCACAACTCCACAGGTGAGCAATCTGGACTATCTATCATTCTTCTGTCAAGAGAAAACTGACACTCAGAGAGGTGAACTATCTCACTCATGCATCAAAAGAGGAGCCGAGTTAAGACCAGGACTCAGCCTATGCCATTCTAAAGCCATGCACTTCCTTACTAACCTCTTTTAGCTCACGAAATGATTTGTGATAAACATTTAAAATCATTTTGCTGTATAAAATATAATATATGCATAATGTAGACAACTCCAAAATAATGGTGGCTTTAAAATATTTCAATTGTAATGAGTTAGCAAAATCTATTACAGATTTTTTTCATATAGATAAAAATTACTCATTTTATTCATTCAGGAAACATGGAATTCCTGAAAATCCTAAGAGTGTTTTGAAGTTTTCAAACTTAAGTAAACTTTAGAATCAAGGCATAATTAATAGACAACCTAGTACCTATAACATAATACTGAAATATTTAATGACAAAATGCATTTAGAAATATATCAAACACAGCAAAACGTAACAGAAAAAAACAAACACGCAGAGGCTCTATCACTCAAGTGCAGATGACAGGAATAGAAGTTCCTATCTATCTTTGTTTCCAATACTACAAATGAAAAGGTAGTATCAAATCATCTCTGAAATCCTCCCTGAAATAGGTTTCACAAAAGTTATAA